>PVIH01004015.1:115569-148641 GCA_004025045.1 Sigmodon hispidus | reverse complement strand
GGGGGCGGGGGGAGGGGCAGGGGCAGGGGTAGGGGCAGAGAGCTGCTCATATCTGTACCAGGTATTTGCCTTGCCAGCTTGCCCTTATTCCAACTGCTGTCAATGCTCTTCTGCTGCAGACAGGGGAGGATTTGGGAGGCTATGGCTTTGACTAGTTCAACTGAAGGGTTTTAGATTTTGTTTTCTGTGTGTATGTTTTAACAGTCTTGCAGTATAGCCCAGGCTGGCCTCCTGAGTGCTGTGATTACAGATGAGAGTTAATCTCAACAATGGGTCCTCAAACTCGGGGTGGGAGAAGGTCCCTGGGCAGGTTCCATCTAGGGTCTTGTAGCCAAGCTCCAGAGGTTCGGTTGGTACAATGCACTGATGGAGATCCCAAAGCTGAGGAATTAGCAAACACCTTGTGAGCACCTATAACATACTAGATTTTGTCCTGAGGAGGCAGGGTATGAAATTCATGAATGAATAAAACATTTTTGTTTTAAAGGTCTCATTATGGGTTGTTGAAGATGGTAGAGTGATCTAATTGTAGTCAGTTCTGTTTGTTGTGAGGTGACGTGTGGGAACCTAAAATGGTTTGCAAAATTCCTCAGGATTTTTGTGAGAAAAGAAGAGTCTGGGCACAATTCTGAAAAGACTCATCAACGACGCACAAAGATTTTAAAGAGGGAAAAGCATGTATTCTAACACAGTTAATTCATCAATCGGGCAGTGGTGGCTCTTGCCTGTAATTCCAGCACCCAGGAGGTAGCAGGCAGGAGTCCCAGGAAGCCAGGACCAGCCTAAACTTTAGAAAGTGCTGGGTCTGCAGGCAGGCACCTTGCTCGGCTCTGCAGGAGTTCCTACATTACCTGAGGATTCCTCAGAACTCCTCAGAAGGGAAGTGGTGCAGAAAGGAAGCCATGAAGTTTGCTTCTGTGCTCAGTATCCTTTAGAGCAAACAGCTTCAAATCCAGCCTTCCATGCCAGGCATGCACACGTGGACGGACATGCTTGTGATCTCTGCGCAAGGAAGGAAGGCACAGGATTGCCTCGGGTCTCTGTCTAGCCTGCTCTAAACAGTCAGTTTGTTCCGAAGAGCCAGGACTTGAAAACAAATATTCTACACCAGTGCTATCTCACAGACCTTTCAGCAGGCCAAGAATGTTCCATGTCTACTCTGTCTAATACGGTAGTTACTGGTCACATGTGGCTATTGAGCACCTAAAATGGGTATGACAAAGGAATGAGGTTTAATTACCATTTGTATTTAAGCTAGGTGTACTAGTTCATGCCTATAATCCCACCTTTCTAGGAAGTTGAGGCAAGAAAATGCCACAAATTAGGCTGGAGAGATGGCTCAGCGGTTAAGAGCACCGTCTGCTCTTCCAGAGGACCCGGGTTCGATTCCCAGCACCCACATGGCAGCTAACAACTGTCTGTAGTTCCAGTTCCAGGCAAACACCAAGGCAAATAAATAAAATAAATAAATAAAGTTTTAAGAAAATGCCACAAATTCAAAGCCAACCTGAGCTATAGAGTAAGACTGTCTTTTTTAAGAAGTGAGAGGGGGGAGCCAGGAGATGGGTTAGCATGTTAGAGCACCTGCTGCGTATAAAGAACCTGTGCTCAAGTCTCCAGGACTCATGCAAAAACTTGGGTGTGGCCACATCTTTGTAACCCCAGAGATGTTGGAGATAGGAGGATCCCTGGGGCTTGGGCCTAGCTCTAGCTCTCCTGTCTCAAGCGCAGTGTTAGGAGAAGCATCTGACTCTCTGGCTCCTGGCTATGTGAAACCCTGCCTTAAACAAAAAGAAGATGTAGAGTTATTGTCACATGATGCTCAGAGTGCTAAAATGCTCAGCAAAGTCATCCTGGTATCTACCTGTGGTAAATGACAGACAGTCTCCTCAGGCCTGACCTGGATTCTTCACAGCCTGCTCAGATCCCTTCATGGGCTTTCTCTTTCCGGCATTAATTCTAAGCACCTGCTTGTTATTAAAGCAAATCTCTCTTTACCTAGTTCCTTGTGATTTGAACAAGCAGCTGTAAATAGAAAGTATGCTCCCTATGACACAGCACTATTGGCATTTTGTTCTTTAAAGGTTAATGGCCAGGGTTGTGCCTTTGGAAACCTTGGCCGGCACTGCTCAGCAGACGTAATTGCAATAGCAAAGAAGTGGGGTGGTGGTGGAGGGGTCAGAGGCTGCAAAGCAGAGTGGTGAATTTCTGTAAAGAGAATAGCAGTAATCTGGAGGGGGTGGGGTAATGGCTGGACATTGGTGGCCCCAGCCAGAGAAGTCACAGAGCTGTGACTTCCTTAGTCTGCTGCATTCATGAACCAGTTTCTTATTGCAGACTTTCTGGACAGCAAGAGCCCCTGAGAGGACTTGCTGTGATAATTTGGTGCCTGATCATGCTTCAGTTGCAATTTATTTAAAGTCGACAACAGGGTTCCTGTCTTTTGCAAGCAGATTCCCAGCACTTGAGTCTCCTCAGGCTGGATTTTTTTTTTTTTTTGGTCTGGATGAAAAAGAAGTTAAATTTCACACTTATTATAGCACCTGGCACCTGACAACCCCCAAAGGCTGTCTAAAGGCTAATGAAATGGAACCCTCAGCACTACTGTAAACAGGAAAGAGGAGAGACCAGACCCTCATTCCTTCTGCACAGGAAACAAATGGTCACACCTGCCTTGCCTCTGCACCACAAGTAGCCAACTTCAAAGAGCTTGTGACTGGTCCTCAGAGAGGGATTGGCTCAGAGTGTCTCTGGAAGGCAGAATCCACCTGAGAAATGGGCTCATAAGGCTCCTGAGGCCTGTGCTGTCGCAAATGAGGGGCCAGAACTGGGTTGTTCTTCAGCTTTCTAAGTTCAGATAACAACCAGTCAAGGACGTTGGGCTCTTTACAAATGCTCCCAAGGATTAAAGTGCCCTGGCATAGGAAGTGGATACAGGATTTGGAATGTAGCCTTACTGAGAAGTATTAACTGTGTGATACTCTGCCCCTCTGTCCCTGTCCAGCCAATCCCTCCACCTCATGTCTGAGTGTGTGGGAAAAATTACAGGTCTTAAATTTTGTTTTGCTGAGGTTTTTTGTTTGTTTGCTTGTTTTGAGTCAGGGTCTCTCCATGTAGCCCTGACTGTTTGGCCGCAGACTCACAGAGATCCTCCTGCCTCTGCTTCCCTAGGGCTGGAATTAAAGATGTGTGTGTGTGTTTTAGGTTTCACACTCACCATTCGTATGTGGCTGGCTGGATAGAAAGTCCTGAACTCCGCTTGATAATAGCTTCCTAGCTTTGTGATTAATAGCCACCCATTAGTCAGTGCTCTTAACCACTGAGCCATCTCTCCAGCCCCCGATCTTCTTTTTAACCTCTATATAGCTAGAAGTTTCTCAGTCTGCTCCGCTAGTCCCGCAGCTATTTAGTCCCAAATAATCCCGCAAAAGTATATATTAATTATAAACTGTTTGACTTATAGTTCAGGCATATTACTTGCTAATTCTAAACTAACTCATGATTCTTTTTTTTTTAATAATTTTTTGATGATTTTTTTCTCTTTCCTTTTTTTAAACTTTATTTATTTATTTATTTGCCTTGGTGTTTGCCTGGAACTGGAACTACAGACAGTTGTTAGCTGCCATGTGGGTGCTGGGAATCGAACCCGGGTCCTCTGGAAGAGCAGATGGTGCTCTTAACCGCTGAGCCATCTCTCCAGCCCCAGCACTTGGCTTCTTATGTGAGTGTCCTTGAGGGGCAAGCCCTCTGTCAGCTGAGCCATCTCCCCATTCCTTCTTTTTTCTTTCGTTTTTTTGAGAGAGGGTTTTTCTATGTAGCAGAGGTTGAATGTGGGGTCCTCCTGCCTCAGCCTCCTGGGTACTGGGATTAGAAGTATTTCTCTTTCTGTCTTGTTTCATTCTCTGGACTACACTGAAATCTGAATAAAAGGTACTTAAAGACAAATCTTAGGGTCATGTCTTGGGGTAGGTAGGAAGTTTAATGTCTCTAGGTTTTTATACTTCATGAAATTGCATTCATATTTATGAAATAAAAAATTGCAACAAAAAAAAGGAACTCCAAATACTCATGGTCCCAGCACTCAAGAGGCTGAGGCAGGAGAATTGTGAGTTAGAGGCCAACCTGAGTTACATAGTACGACCCTGCCTCAAAAGTATAAAATAATCAAAAATGCAAATCTGAGGTCTTGGTGCTGAGATTCTGGCCCAGTGATTCAGCTCTAAGCATATGCAGTTCTGGGCTACAGCATCAAGATAAATCAGCATCTGAGTGCACGCTTCCTTTAGGACCGCCAAGAAAACCTCCCTGAGAAGTGTTTGCATAGCTGTGATGGAAAAAGTAATCTAGTGAGGCAGAGAGATTGAATTAGAGGGAACCAAGGAAGCTGCCAAGTTTGGAGCCCACTCAGAGAGCAGAAATTCCAAATTTAAAACCCAACTCTAACCTTTGCAGGCTTCAGTTCCATTTATTCTTGGCAAGCTAACGTCTTTTGTTCATGGAGAAAGCAGAAGCTTTAAGGGACTCAGGGAAAAACCTTTCTCACAGTAGATTACTCTTATGGAGCTCTGGGTAAGGGGGTGATTGCAAAGGAATAAGGAAACTATGGCTTCTTTTTTCCTTCCAGCTGTATAAGGGGACAGAAATTAAGGGGAAAAATGTCAAAGGAGAGAGTGGTATGTAGCCAACAATGAGATCTGAAAGCAGCTCCAGCGCCATATTGTAACACTGTCTGTTGGGCCCAACAGGAGCTGCTGTCGGGAAGGTGGACGATGAAACCATCGGAACAGGCAGGATGCTGAGGAAAGAGGCAACAGGTGAAAAGTTACTTATTATCATGGGACAAATTATAACATGACAGTTTAAGCGATAGACACTGTCAGTCATGTCTGTAACCCTCAGGAGATAGAGGCAGGAGAGTTTCAGGCCAGCCTGGGCTACATGGGTACATAGTAAGTACCAGGTCAGCCAGAAATATATAGGAAGGCTCTCTCTCTCTCTCTCTCTCTCTCTCTCACACACACACACACACACACACACACACACACACACACACACACACACACACACACACGAGTGGGGGTTTGAGAGAGAGAGAGAAAGACTGAGAGATTTCTTTTACAGAGTTCCTGAAAGTCAAACACTAGAGAGCAAGGCAGTACCGAGGTGGCACTGTCTGGGACTGCAGCTAACACTAAGCTTCACTGGAGGATTTACCCCTCAGTTACAGACATGATTTGTTAGAAGTCTCAGTTTCTTCATAGACGTTTGTATTAGGGTTTTTATTTCTGTGATAAACACTATGACCAAAAACAGCACAGGGAGGGAAGAGTTCACATTTCTAGATAAGTGTCTCAGTCACTGCTCTATTGCTGTGAAGAGACACCATGTCCACAGCAACTCTTCTAAAGGAATCTGTTTAACTAGGGTTTGCTTACAGTTTCAGTGGTTAGTCTGTAATCATCACGGTGGGGAGCATGGAGGCAGGCAGGAAGACACAGTGCTAGAGAGGTAGCTGAGAGTTTTGCATCCAGTTCCACAGGCAGCAGGAAGAGAGAGCCATTTGGGCCTGGCTTGGGCTTCTGAAACCTCAAAGCCCACCCCCAGTGACACACTTCCTCCCACAAGGCCACACCTACTCACAAGGCCACACCCCTTAATCCTTCTCTAGTAGTGCCACATCCTGATGACTAACCATTCAAATGTATGAGGGCCATTCATATTCAACCTACCACAGCAACAGTCCATCTTTGAAGGAAGTCAGGACAGGAACTCAAGGCAGAGACTGAAGCAGAGGCCACGAAGGAGCACTTTTTTTTTTTTTTAATATTTATTTTTATTTTATGTGAATTGGTGTTTTGCCTGCATAACTGTAAAAGGGTGTCAGATCTTGGAATTACAGACAGTTGTTAGCTGCCATGTGAATGCCGGGAATCGAACTCAGGTCCTCTGGAAGAACAGTCAGTGCTCTTAACTGCTAAGCCATCTCTCCAGCCCAGGAGGAACACTTCTTAATGGTGTGTTCTCCATTGATTTCTCAGCCTGTTTTGTTAATAATTTATTTTTATTTTATGTGCATTGGTGTTTAGCCTGTATATGTGTGTCTGTGAGAGGATGCCAGATCCCCTGGTACTGAAGTTACAAACAGTTCTGCTGCCATGTGGGTGCTGGGAACTGAACCCAGGTCCTCTGGAAGAGCAGCCAGTGCTCTTAACATTGAACCATCTTTCCAGCTCCCCCATCCTGTTTTCTTATAGCACCAGGGCCATCAGTCCAGGTGTGGCACAATCCACAGTGAGCTAGGCCTTTCCATACCAATCATCAATCAAGAAAATATACCACAGGCTTGCCCACTGATCAATCTGGTGGAGGCATTTTATCAGGTTGAGGTGTCTTTTTCCAAAATGACTCTAGTTGGTGTCAAGTTGACATAAAAATTAGTCAGTTAGCACAAGGTGAATCCCAGAACAAATGATGGTAATGGAGAAAGAGCATTTATTTATTAATTAAGATTTAAATAAATTTTGTGTGCATGTGTGTGCCTGAGTGCACCAAGTGTATGCAGATCCTAAGGGAGGCCAGAACAGGGTATCAGATCCCCTGCAAACAGAACAAAGGGTTGTGAGCTTCCTGATGTTATGAGGACCTGGATTCGTTTGCACATTGATACCTGGGGGCAGGGCCCAGGTCTGCAAGTGAACCCTAGCAGTCAATGGATTCAAAAGTTGTATTTGCACCAGAGAACTCAACCAATAGCTGCTATACCTTACCCCTTTGCCCAATCCTGGAATGCCAAGGTGTGTGGCATCTTGCTTATGTATGTTTTTCTTTAAAGACCCCTGCCCATCGGAGTGATGGGGTCCTTAGCCTTTCTGCTGCTATGACAGAACCAGGCTATTGACCCAGGTTTGTGGGAACCTGTGTGTAACAATAAAATCCTCACCTGTGTTACAGCATGTCCAGCCTCCCTGGTGGCAATCATAAAATTCTTATACTCAGGCATAACAATGTCAGTGCTAGAAACTGAACTAAGTTCCTCTGCAAGAATAGCAAGGGCTCAGCCATTGAGCCATATCATTAGCTCCTATTTTTTTGTTTATTTTAATTATGTGTGTTTCTGTGTGGAAATGTATGTGTAAGCACAAATGTCTGTGGAATACAGAAGAGGGCACTGAATCCCCTAAAGTCAGAGTTACAAGTGGTTTCAACCTGCCTGATATGAGCCCAGGTCCTCTACAAGAATAGTGCTCAGTCTTAGATCTCCGGGGCTGCTAATCTCATTAGGTATGCAGGTGGGTACATACAGAAATGCAGGCAAACATTCAAATGCATAAAATAAAAATAAATAACCTTGGGCTGGAGAGATGGCTCAGTGGTTAAGAGTAATAACTGCTCTTCCAGAGGTCCTGAGTTCAATTCCCAGCACCCACATGGCAGCTCACGACTGTCCAGTTCCAGGGGACACCCTCACATAGACATACATGCAGGCAAAACATCAATGCACATAAAATGAAAATAAATAAAATTAAAAAATAAATAAATACTGATCTTAGAAAAGACATGGCATTACTTCTCTATTGTCTTAGTCATATAGATCAACTCTGGCAGTGTGTGGAACTACACCAGATGTGTCTACCAGCAGGTTGAGATTGATGGAGACTAGGAACCACAGATGGGAAGGGTACTAAGTTCAGTACAGTTGGTAATTCTGGGATCCTGTTGTACTCTGGTTTAGAAAGGGGCATCTTCAGAGAATGTTCTAATTACCGTAAGCTGTAAATTCTGAGACTTGTAGGAATGTGCCTTACTTTTTCCTGGTCCTCTGGTGCCTGACCCACATCTGGGGTATAATATGTAAAGCCCTCTGTAAATGTTGTCTGAGTAGTGAGATGTGTAAGAAAATGTAGAGGCAAAGAAGCAAAACTGGTAAGCTGGGTTGGGATACTGAGTTTGAGATCCAGAGCTGGTTGCTTATGTCTGTAATTCTAGCATGGTGTAGGCGGAGGCAGGAGGACTGGAAATTTAAGCCTGAGCCACACAGAGTTCTGGGCCACTCTGAGGTATGAGATTTTCTCAACCAAGCAAAATCAGCAACAAAAAAGGGCTGAATTTGAACTCTGGAGCTTAGACTTTGTCTCCTGGGTGACAGGAAGTTCCTACAGCTGAGTAAGGGCACACATCCTCCCCCAGGTGTGTGCTGGTTCTTGCTGCTTCCTCTGCCTTTAACAACTGCTCATTATTCAACATCATTCAAGGAGGTAACTGATAATAGAAGAACCTATGAGAAAGTAGGCTGTGTGTGTGTGTGTGTGTGTGTGTACGTACACAGGAATGCACAAGCTCACTTGTTAGAAGGAGGCCGGTGTCCAGTGCATATCCAAAGAAAAATGAATGTGTGGAAATTCAGAGACATTTTTGTGTGGCAAACAGGGACAAGGAAGAGGGTGAGCTTGGTTCTGCTTTGACTCTTCCGGAAGTGACGTCAGAGCGGGACTATTTGCTTTGAGGAATAGAAATGCCCTCCAACTGGCAGCAGGTAGAGGAACAGACCGGAAGACCTTTGAGTTGTAGCAGATGTTTGATCAGCTAGAGTCCTTCCAGGTTCCCAGCTGAGGTTTTGCTCCGGCCACCGGAAGATATTCGGTTTGTGTACTGAGAAAGAAGGAAGTGCCAGAGTTAATGGCTCAGCTCCAGAAGCTGCTCTCTATCAGTGACTGAAATGGTGATGGGAAGGTGACGCCCAGATTCCTTCCCCTCAGCTGGGCTAGCTCTGAGGCATGTTCTGCATTGCCTTCCAGAGTTCCCCAGAGGATCTAGGTTCTGGTTAACTTTTTTACGTTTCTTGATTTTGAGGGGATAGTATTGCTGTGTTGCACAGGTTGGCTTTGAACTTGGAATTCGCTTACCTCTGATTTTGTGTTGCGATTACAGGCCCGTGTCTCCACCGCCACCGCGGTTTCCTTCCCTCCCTCTCGGTCTTAGGTTTCTATTGCTGTGATAAAGATCATGACCTAAAGCAACTTGGGGAGGAGAGGGTTTATTAATCTTGTGGTGCATCATCCTGGGAAGTAAGAGCAGGGACTGAAGCAGAGAGGCCCCGAGAGAGTGTAATTTGCTCCCCCTGGCTTACTCAGCAGGCTTCCTATACAACCCAGGACTGACTGCCTGCCAGGGAGCAGCCCCAGCCGCCCTGGGCAGCTGTGTTGGGTCACACTGGGAACCGATTTTTCACTTTTACTTTCGCTTTTGGCTCCCTGGCACCGGACAGGATGGGCTCCTAGGGGAATGCGGAGAGGTGGGCTGTGCTGGGTGGGTGCCACTGAAGAACACTCAGACCCCTCCCTTTATGCCAACCTGTGGAACTTCAGACACTGTATCTGATTTACTTCATAGTTTAGAGGCTAAAATATGAGGCTGGGGCTTGGAAGTCGCTTTGGTTTAAATGTCAGTAAAGGCCAATCTAGCCCTCTGGGCTTTGTGGAGAGATAAGGCCAGGCCTACACACGTGATCAGCCAAAGTATGTGGGTTAGCTGAGGATGAAAAACTTTCAGCCCTTTCCCCTGGAGCAGCCTTTGGGTTTGACGGCTCCTGGAATCCAGAAAAAATAAAAAGGTATTTTTTCTGCTCCCTTGAGTTGGGAGGCAGTCTTCAGTACACCAAGGAAACTGTCCTCAAAGAGAGAAGCATAAGGCCAAACCACAGCCTGAGATCACTTTTGGATTCCTTATTAGACCCACAGGATGCCAGACCCATCCTGAACTCTGTGGCAGTCTTGATAAACAAAGCTTCTGTCTTGCAAGTCAGCCTGAGGCTAACTCAGGAAGTCACCAGTTCCTCAGTAATGACGTAATTAGCAATTAACCTTCTTCTATTCTGAAGGGCCAGTCACAATTACTCTGGTAGCTGGGGTATGCTGACAAGCTTGTCCAGGCTGTTGCCTCTGCACTGAGCTAGTTTAGAGGGCAGGAGGTCTACAGAAGGTCTCTCTCACACCCCTTTCCATGTTCCTGACCCCCAGGGAGGGTGTTCCTTTTACACACTTGGGCAGTGCTTATTTGTCTTTGCAGTTTCTTTACTTAATGAATGGGACTTGGAGGTGACAGATTCCTCCCAGACTGGTGGTGCTGGCTAAGTAGAACAGGCTGTCTTAGAACACACTTGCCTGGGATTTGCTGTGTAGCCCAGGCTGCCCTAAAGTGGCCTTGAACACCACAGAGATCTGCCTGCCTCTGCCCCCTGAGTTCTGAGATTAAAGGTATATGTGTGTCAGCATGCCTAATGTTATCATTGTAAATGTGTGGGCATAGAACCTGGGAGGAAATTAGACAACCTTGGCCACTGGCTGTCAGGTGCCCTGTGTTTTAGACAGGCTCTCTCATTGGCCTGGAACTCTGTCCATAGTCTAGGCTAGCTGGCCTGTGAGCTTCCAAGGGGAATCTGTCTTTGCCTCCCAGCTCAGTCACCAGGAGTAGACAAAAATACTGCACATCTGCCTTTTTCTTTTTTCTGTTGTTTTTGAGATGAGGTTTCTCGCTCTCTTCCCTCCCACCCCTCCTCCCCCCCCAAAAAAAAAAATAAAAGAGAGATGAGGTTTCTCTATACAGTCCAGCTGTCTGACAGCTCACTGTGTAGATCAGGCTAGCCTTGAACTCAGAGATCCTCCTGCCTCTGCCTCAAGTCCTGGGATTAAAAGTGTGCCCCCATACCCTGGCTTTTTATGTGGGCTCTGGGGCTCTAAACTCAGGGCTTCATGCTTACAAGTGGGAACTTCATTACCTGAGTTATTGCCCCAGCCTCATTGTTTTCTAAACTCATCATTGACCCAGGCTGGCCTTGGATTTAGGGCAATCCTCCCGTCTCAGATTCCTGGGTGATTAGATTATAGGCATGCTCCACTATGGCTCTCAGGGTTAACTAACAGTCCAAGAGTCACCGTCTTGAAGTAGCTGAGGAGAAGCCGCTCCTAGACACAAGCTATGGTGTTCATCGTTCCCAAGGCTCTCAGCGGCTCCGCAGTCACAAGAGCTGGACACAGACATTCATTGTTTCTCTTCCCAGCCTCTGAGGCCCCTGAGTGACAGCACCATTACAGCTGTCCCTTTTGACACTGATGGGACAGGTGATGGTGAGGTGCCTTGAGTCCTGTTCATTTCTGCCATGTCCACTCTATTAACCCTGTGGCCATGTGGCCAGAACACTTTTATAACCTCCAGAGGAAACTAACATCATCTAGCCTTCTGTGTCAAAGGCTCTTTCTCTCTCTCTCTCTCTCTCTCTCTCTCTCTCTCTCTCTCTCTCTCTCTCATATTTGATTCTTCCTCTATAACCCTTTTTTGTTTTTTGTTTTGTTTCTGCCTCAGGCACATTTTCTCTTTAATTTTTGAAACCCAAATATAAGGGAAATCTCATTTTCTCCATTCTGACTCACTTACAATTAAATACACTTGTCCCCATCTGTGTCTGTATACATCTGCATACATTTAGCTATAGCATCACCCTTAATTTTGGAAAATGATGTGGCTGGTGTTATATTTTTATCCAGATCACCAAATTGCCTGTGAAGACCAGTGGGCGTTTATCCACCCAGTGATGACCCACTCAGGCCTGTCTCTTAGGGAGGTACTTTTCTTCCTCAGGAAGAACCTACAGACCTTCACACAGTACTGGCATTTGTGACTGCTGACCTCAGCTACATGTGCTTCTGTCCGTCCTGGTCACAGAAACTCATCCTTGACTCCTTATACTACTTGGCTTTAACCACTTTGCAGGATTTTGAGGTGAGAGTTGGGGCTTGCAGATTCTCAGGGAGAGTGATGCCAGGTTGCTCTGGCCCTATTCCTGCCCAAAAGAGCAGAGCAGACTATTGTTCAAGGGGATGAGGTAGTGCCTTCTTCACGGCTGTACCTAAAAACACCACACTTTGGTTGTCTGAAAAAGTAACACAACAGGTTACATCGTAAAGATACATGTGGTGGGACAGAGGTGCCTTTCAGCATACTTTTATTATTTTTTCATTGAATAATTTTATTTATATAAATATGCTAAAATAGAACTTGCCTGGTGAGAATTACAGGATCCTGGAAATAAAGTATCAACTGCTTCCAATAAAAATAAAAAGAAGATGGGGCTGGAGAGATGGCTCAGCTGTTAAGATCATTTGCTGTTCTTCCAGAGGACCTGAGTTCAATTTCCAGCAGCCATACCAGGTGGTTCAGAAGGTCCTGGGTCCTGTAACTCCAGATCCAAGAGATCTGATGTCCTTTTCTGTTCTTTGAAGGCACCTGCACTTATCTTTATAGACACACACACACACACACACACACACACACACATGTACACATAAAAATTAAAAAATAATTGTTTTTGGTTGTTGGAGACAATGTTTTTCTTTAGCCCTGACTGTCCTGGAACTCACTCTGTAGACTAGGCTGTCCTTGAACTTGTGGAGATCTGTCTGCCTCTGTCTCCCAAGTACTGGAGGCACTGGCCACCACCACCCAGCAAAAAGGAAATCTTTTTTTTTTTTTTTTTTTTTTTTTTAACTTTTTTTTTTTTTTTTTTTTTTTTTTTTTTTTTTTTTTTATCTTTTTTTATTTATTTATTATTCATTTATTTGCCTTGGTGTTTGCCTGGAACTGGAACTACAGACAGTTGTTAGCTGCCATGTGGGTGCTGGGAATCGAACTCGGGTCCTCTGGAAGAGCAGACGGCGCTCTTAACCGCTGAGCCATCTCTCCAGCCCCAAGGAAATCTTTTAATTAATGTTTTGTTTGTTTTTTGTTTTTTGAAGAGAGGGTACCAAATATCATTATAAATGGTTGTGAGCCACCATGTGGTTGCTGGGAATTGAACTCAGGTCCTCTGGAAGAACAGTCAGTGCTCTTAACCTCAGAGCCATCTCTCCAGCCCTAAAAATAATTTTCAAACAATTTATTTGGATCATATTCTTTCCCTTATTCCAGCTCCTCCCAGATTCTCCCACCTTCCTCCCCACACAATTTCATGTTCTTTCTTTTTAACAACAACAATAATAATAAATGAGAATCCAAACGAACAAAAGACCAATTAGAGAAGGTGAAACAAAAAGTGTAGGGAAGATATGCAGTGCACTTGTGCTGTCCAGCTGCTCCTGGGCCGGGATCTGCCGGAGAAGTGTGGTTGATAAACCTAATGTCACTCCCTTAGAGGATACCTTCTCAGTAGGTAGCAGTTGCAAATAACTTCTTGGGTAGGAGGGGGAATTTGCCTACTTGCCCCACCTCAGTGCAGTCATGGTCTCTGTGAGTAATCAATCCTGCTGTGTCTGGAAGACATCAGTCTTTCTACCTTCAGTATAGACCCTCAAGCCTTGACAGCAAGGGTTTGACTAAGCCATTCTGTTTAAGACCAAGTGCTCCAAAGTCTCTCTTTCTCTGCCCATTGTCCAGTAGTGGGTCTCTGTGTTGTATTACCATCTACTGCAAGAAAAAGATGCTCTGAGGAGGGTTGAGAAATGCATTGATCTATGAGTACAGCAACACGTCATTAGGAATCATTTTACTGTTTTGTTCCTTTAGTAGAATAATAGTAGCAGGCTTCTCCCCTACGGCCCACGGCCTAAAAGTCTCAGGAGGTTTTTGGCTTCTATAGCAGTGTTTGGTGTGGGTTCCATCTCATACAATGGGCCTTAGCCCTATTTAAAAGGTGATTGTTTACTCCCATAATGTGTGGCTCAAAAAAAGAAAAGAGTATCAAAACAATATTTAAGGTGCTATAGAAATGTCTCAGTGGTTATGTTTTTGCAGAGGACTCAGGTTAAATTTCCAGCACTCACATGTTGGCTCACAACTATCTATAACTCCAGTTCTGGGGTCAATACCGTTTTCTGACCTGCATAGACACCAGGCACATGTGTGGTACACATACATGCAAAATATACAAATAAAAATTAATCTCAGGGGGCTGGAGAGATGGCTCAGTGGTTAAGAGCACCGTCTGCTCTTCCAGAGGACCCGGGTTCGATTCCCAGCACCCACATGGCAGCTAACAACTGTCTGTAGTTCCAGTTCCAGGCAAACACCAAAGCAAATAAATAAATAAGTAAATAAAAGTTTAAAAAAAAAAAATCCTGGCTTCTATTTAAAAAAAAAAAAAAATTAATCTCAGAAAACAATATTTGAAGCAATACTTCCTTGGAAATTATGGGAAGGGAGTGCTGATGATAATAAGTAATCTAGACAACTAAGGGGAAAGGTGGGCTTCCATATTTTTTTCCTGTATTACTTCCAAGACCCATAAAGAATTAACTGCACCTTGATGAAGAGATACCTTAGGATGGTACCAGAATTTATTCCAGAATCTTCCAGTAGCTCCAGGTTTCCTTAGGCTGAGAATCCATGAAAACAAGGTACAGGTCATTTTACCAAGTGTCTTTTTCTTTTTGATTTTAGAGATGAGGTTTCTTTGCGTATCCCTGGCTATCTTGGAACTTGTAGACCAGACTGACCTCAAACTCAGAGATCTACCTGACTCTGCCTCCTGAATTCTGGGAATGAAGGTTTGTACCACCACATCCAGCTCTCTTCTGAATGTTCTTGCCTTTGTAATGTGAGAATCTCCCCAGGGTCTTGTGTCTGCATGCTAGGCAGGTGCTTCCTGGTATCTCCAGCCCCAAGGATCCTTTTGATACTTTGTTACATTGCGACTATAGAGAGTTTATTTCTCGGCTCAAATTTCCAGTACAAAGTTATAAATTGATTAACTCCTCTCTTCTGGTACATGTGTTAATCCCACCAGGCGAGAAGAAGACTATTATCATAATCTTAAACCAGATTTGAAACAAGCATTAATTAAATACTGGCTAGGTAGATAGACTCTGGCCAGGTCCATACCCAGGTTCACAGAAAAAGGGCCGTGAGTCATGCCTTGCAGAGGCTTAGAAAGGCAACCCCACAAGCCACTGTATTTTCCATCAGGTCCAAAGACAGGCAAGGGCACATTCTGATGCATTTCCTGTCCATATACCTTCTGCCCACATGTGATCAAGCACATCTGATGTAGATGGGTCAGACAAACAGGATGAACAAGAACTTTTTTTTTTATTTACTACATTAATTTTTTAAAGGTTTATTTTTATTTCATGTGCACTGGTGTCTGGCTTGCATGTGTGTCTGTGTGAGGGTGTCAGATCCCTGGGAACTGGTGGAGTTACAGACAGTTGTGAGCTGCTATATAGGTACTGGGAATTGAACCTGGGTCCTCTGGAAGAGCAGCTAGTGCTTTTAACCACTGAGCCATCTCTTCAGCCCAGGAATTTATTCTTAACTACAAACAGAACTCTTAACCTGCAAGGTGTATTTTTCCTGTTTTGGTCTCACAAGTGACTGTGTACATACTTTCTCCATTGATAGTCTTTCCCAAGAGGCCTTGAGTGGGATTAGCCTGAGAAGCCACCCCACAACCATTAATGCTTGGTGGTTATGGTCAGTCATTTGCTCTGTAAGCACCAAACCTTTTATTCCAAGCTTCTTTTTCTAATTTATTTATTTTTTTTATGAGAATTGGTGTTTTACCTGCATGTATAACTGTGAAAGGGTGTCAGATCTTGGAACTACAGACAGTTGTTAGCTGCCATATGAATGCTGGGAATCGAACTCAGGTCCTCTGGAAGAACAGTCAGTGCTCTTAACCACTGAGCCATCTCTCTAGCCCGTCTTTTCCTAATTTCTTGTTGTTAGATATTTGTACACTGTGTGAAGACATATGCTGTGATTGGTTTAATACAGTTTAATAGGCAGAAGTTATAGGCGAGACTTCTAGATAGAGAAAGAGGAAGTGGGTGGTGAATGTAGGTGTGGAGGGGATGCCGAGACACGGAAAAGAAATAGGAGGTGCAAGAAGAAGAGAGGTAAAGCCACGTGGTAGAACATAGATTAATAAAAATATGAGTTAATTTAAGTTTTAAAAGCTTGTTAGGAACAAGCCTAAACTATAGGCAGGGCTTTCATAATTAAGAAAAGTCGATGTCATTACTTGGGAGCTGCCTGAGGGACAGTGAAAGACTTGTTATGTATGGCCCATTGGGCACCATATGTAGCAAGCTTTCTTGTCAGACTATCCTTAGATCACCAGCCCAAAAATAATGACCTGGAGACTTAGTATTAATTATGAAAGTTTGGTCTTTAGCTTAGGCTTGTGTCAACTAGCTCTTATAACTTGAATTAACCCATATTTTAAAATCTATGGTCTGTCATGTGGCATTACCTCTCTTTCATCTTGCACCTCCTGTTTCCTCTCTCTGTCTGCAGGCATCTCCTACATGCCTACATCCCTCCTCCTCTTCCTTTCTCTCGGCCTGGAAGTCCTGCCCATTTCTCCTACCTAGCTATTGGCCATTCAGCTTTTCATTAGCCCAATCACAGCAACACATCTTCACACAGCGTACAAATATTCTGAAAGTTGTTTTTTTAGCTTTGCAATTTCTTTAGCCATTTCAAAATTTTTTAAAATAATATTTATTTTTATTTTATATGCATTGGTGTTTTGCCTGCGTGTGTGTGAGATCCCCTGGAACTGGAGTTAGACAATTGTGAGCTGCCATATGGGTGCTGGGACTTGAACCCCCGTCCTCTGGAAGAACAGCAGTCGGTGCTCTTCCCTGCTGAACCAGCTCTCTAGCCATTCCCGCCACCACACACACACACCAACAACAAAGTTTCTAACTTGTTTATTTTTGTTTTTGAACTTTGTACATATGTAGTCAATTGCTATGCCAAATAGAAACACTGTATCACACATAATTATTATGGACCTTGTTTGTTTGGTTAAGACAGACTCTCTTGTAGTCATGTATCCGGGGCTATTTTCTAATTCACCTCTATTTCTTAACCACTGGGAACATGGGTACATATCACACACACTTTTTGTTCTGTGACATTGGGTCTCCTCATGTGGCCAAGGTAGACAGGAACTGGCAGTCTTCCTACATCCACCAGCCTCTAGAGAACCAGGAATAGGGTGTGGTAAGGAATGTTCTGAATTCTAGTATTGCGGAGGTTAGTTCAGGAGTTTGCCACTTTGAGATCAGCACTGAGAACAGAGACTGTCCAAACCAGAGCACCCTCACCACAAAGAGGCTTTTGTGTTAGTTCTTTGAACAATAAAGAGCAAGAGATTAGGCAAGTGACGTCATAAGGACGGCATCTGGGAAGCTTGAGGGAGGTGGTGATGTGAAGGGTTTCACCATCTGTCAAAGGAATGAGAGGAGATTGCCCGGAGGAACTTCAGAGCAAAGTGGACCTTGTGTCTCAGCTGGGCTTAGAGTCCTAGGCAAAGACTGACAATGGAGAAATAGACAAGCGAGGTGTGGCACATGCCTTTGATCCCACACAAGGGAGGCAGAGGCAAGCAGCTTTCTGTGGGTTTGAGGTCAGCCAGGTCAACAGAGTGAGTTCTAGGACAACCAGGACTGCTACATACAGAAACTCTGTTTTGAACAAAGGAGAAAAAGATAAACAAAATGTGCTCCTTGTACTGTGGAATGCTACAGTCTTTATTTTTTCTTTTTAAAGACTTACTATTGATTATGAGTATGTGTGTGGGTATATGCACATGAGTGCAGGTGCCCACTGAGGCCAGAGGCATCTGATTACCCTAGAACTGGAGTTATGGGCGATTGAGCAACTCTGTGTGGGTGCTGAGAACTGAATTTGGGTCCTTTGGAAGAACAGCAAGGATCCTATAGTTTTCAGTCCCTCTGCTGGAGATGGATGCTGCACAAGAGAGCAGCTCCACTCACAGCGGAGTCCAGGGAGCAGAGGGAAAATGCTCATGATGCTGGGACTTCATTAGTCTTTAAAAGAAGACATTCCTTATTCATTCTCTCTCTCTCTCTCTCTCTCTCTCTCTCTCTCTCTCTCTCTCTCAAGATAGGACCTCACTGTGTAGCTCTGGGTGGCTTGTAACTTGTTACTTCCAACAGGCTGATCTGAATTAGTGGTAATCCTCCTGCCTCAGCCTTCTGAGGGCTAGGGCTACACAATGGCTCCCAATGAAGGCAGTTCTGACACATGCTTCAGCATGCTAATCTTGAAGGCACTAAGTGAGTCAGTTACATAAGGGTGTTTACATTTTAAAAATGACATTTATTTGTGGGGGTGAAGGGTGGCTCCCGTGTGCCGTGGTGCTCATGGGGAGGTCGGAAGACAATTTGTGAGTCAGTTCTTTTTCAACCATGTAGGACTCAAGGGTCAAACTCAGGTCTTTGGGTTTGGTGGTAAGTGTTCTTACCAATTAAGCAATCTTGCCAGCATTTAAATGTTTAATATGTCACATAGTATGTATACATTATCTCAGTTGCCTATGGGAGTCCTGTATTGAGTAGGAATGGTCCTACTCCTTTATTCCTGCTGGGTGACAGTGGACAGGGAATAGGATTTCTCTGCATAGCCCTGGCCATCCTGGAACTTGCTCTATAAACCAGGGTGGTCTTGAACTCAGAGATCTGCCTGCCTCTACTTCCCAAGTGCTGGAATTAAAGCCACAAGTTACCACTCCTGGCGAGGAAAAGAGTGGTCTTAATGTGAATGCTGAGTCATATACCTGAGCAGTCAGATATGCTTCCTACACTTGTCTTCATGGAAATCAGAACAGTGTGTTCATTCCTATGGCTGCCATAGTTGTACTGGTCAAGAGGTGGCCTCTAAGGCTGCCTAGGGACCAAATCATTCTTTCTTTCTCTCTTTGGCTTTCATTCACACTCATGCTTCCTCTCTTTTCCTCTCTTGCTTATATTTTGTTTGTTTGTATAACAGCCCTGAGGGCTGAACAGATGGCTCAGAGGTTAAGCACACTGAGTGTTCTTCCAGAGGTCCTGAGTTCAATTCCCAGCAACCACATGGTGGCTCACAACCATTTATGATAACATCTGGTGCTCTCTTCTGTATAATGTATAATAAATAAATAAATCTTTTAAAAAAAAAAAAAAAGCAAAAGCCCTGGCTGTCCCGGCCTGAAACTCTGTAGACCAGGCTGGCTTCAGACTCACAGGGATCCACCTGCCTCTGTCTCCTGAGTGCTGAGATTAAAGGTGTGCACCACCACGACCTGGCTTCCTTGTGTTTCATTACCTGTTAAACTGGGGAGCCACACCTGTCTGACTCACAAGCTAATCTACGTTGTTCGGCCTTGGCTTGCTGTCAAGTATGCTTAGTATCATACAGCTACCATGATAAGCTCCAGAGAGACTAGTTCAGAAGAGTCTCCCAGCAACCCTATGAGTCAAGAAATGATTCTATGCTTAGAGCTGGGGAAACTGAAAATTGGAAAGTCCCACAACCAGAGCTCTGCAGTCACAGTCAGCATCAGGGTGGGGTGGGGTGGTGTCTAGATCAACTGCTGGGTAATGCTAAATTACTATCCACTCTTTTCCATGTACCATAAGTTTTTATTTTTGTTTTTAAATCTGGTCCTTAGTCTTTAGCAACAGCCTTTTCTTCCTCATTGTCAAAACTGCCATCATCTTCAGCATCATAAGCATCTTCCATTTTATTTTTATGTGCATTGGTGCTTTATTGCATGTATGTCTATGTGAGGCTGTCAGACATTTGTGAGCCACCATGTGGTTGCTGGGAATTGAACTCAGGACCTCTGGAAGAACAGTCAGTGCTCTTAACCCCTGAGCCATCTGTCCAGCCCCTAAAATGGCTTTATCAAAAGCAACTAATTACCTATTCTGCTGTTCTATATTTTAGACAACAATAATTACAGAGACTTCTAGAAGCTTATTAACTAAATCTTGACTAAGCCAATTAAGAGCTCCAAGGTCGCATAATAAAGGCACAGCTATAGAGCAGGTCAGTCACGTTGGTTGCTGGGCTAAGGCTCACTAACAGGACACCCTCTCCGAACCCAACAGCTGGGATAAGGGTTAAGGATGGGCTTGGTGGATCGAGAAACCCTTGAAGGCACTTCTTTGGACCTCTGGTTGATCCTGACAGAGTGGTAGTGAAACTATTCCCCTCCCACTTGAGACTGTGGAGGTGGTGACTGACAGGTTACATCACTGCTTTTTCTGAGTTATCAGAATTTAATCCACATCAGTCAAGAAACAGTGAGGCAGCTGTTGTATGCTGGTTACCTGTCTGTGTTGGGGGTGGGGAAGCAAATGGGTGCTTCTCTTTAGAATTCAGACAAGTCCAGCAGGTGCAATACAGCGAGGGGAATCTCAATAGAGCTGTGTGCCAGGACTGAGAACCTGGGAGGACTTCAGAAATCCTAGGAACAGTGAGAATGAATGTGGGGACAAGGAATGGAAGACCACAGAGGACAATGGTCTAGACAGGGAGAATTAGGGGCCTCAATTTTCTTTTCTTTTTTTTTAATATTTATTTTTATTTTATGTGTATTGGTGTTTTGCCTGCATGTATAACTGTGAAAGGGTGTCAGATCTTGGAACTACAGACAGTTGTTAGCTGCCATGTGGATGCCGGGAATCAAACTCAGGTCCTCTGGAAGAACAGTCAGTGCTCTTAACCGCTGAGCCATCTCTCCAGCCTGGGGCCTCAATTTTCTGCCTTGAAAAAAGACCCTTAGGGACCTCACCCAAGAAGTGAGTGTCGGAATGGAAAGGGATGGGGCTGGAAAGTCATGAAAGGGCCATATACTCCTTTATTTACTCAGCATCCAACCTGTGCCAATCATTTGTCTAGGAACTGAGCTAAAGAGTGAGCAAAAAGAACAGACAAGGTCATTGCTTTTAGGCCACATCCTGGAGAAAACACCCAGCAACCAGCAAATAGACAAATAAATAATTTCAAATGGTGACATGTGCTATGAAGAAAATATAATGTGGAGATGGAATAGGAATGACTATTCAGAGATCTTAGGCTGATCGGCCAGGAAGGTCATTTTGAGGTGGCAACATTTGCATCGAGACTGTCATACTGAAAGGGTGCTACTTACAGGTAGACACAGGAAGAAAGAGCCCTATGTGCTAGCGGACAGACAAGGAAAAGAGTGGTCTAAAGAGCCCTGTAGGCCAGGCTATTTAGATTTACCTCATAGCTGAGAGACACTGGCAACCGGGAGAACACACCCTCCTCACTAGCACATCTGAAGGTCCCCGAAGGTCAGGGTTCGCAGAAGATACTTCGCATTATCAAATAAAAAGAACTTTGGTGCAAATACCCAGACATTTAGCAGTCAGGTGTGTGTGTGTTTGTCTGTGTGTGTGTGTGTGTCTGTGCGTTTGCATGTGCTGGACTGTGTGTGTAGGACAACATTACCTTAAGTAGTGAGGAGACAATCCACTGCTATCTGAAAGGACCTTGTACTGTGAATTAAGGCGGTTGGGAAATTGGGAGTGCTGGGGGGTGGGAGACAATCCCAGAAGGGCAGATTGCCTGTTGTTTGACACTGAAGGCAAATGGCTGAATGACTCCTGCTGGTCCAGTGCACAGAAGCCATAATGGGGTGACAACTGTCACTTGCTAAACTGATTTTTGCTTAGCTCAGAAAATATCAATAGGGATTCACCGAGGGCTTAACAGGCACTCTCAGCAAGATCTACTTTGTGAGATGAAGTGTGCCCAGGCTCCTGTCTAGGGCCAGAGCAGTTTCTAATTCAGGTTACTATACTGTTTAAAATGGAACTCAGATGCTAGAGTGCTTGCCTAGCACAGACAAACCATGTGTTCACATTAAAACCAGGGACAGGGCTGTTGGTCTGTAATCCTAGCACTTGGAAAATGGAGGCAAGAAGATCAGAAGTTAAGGTTATCCTCAGCTGCATGGCAAGTTGGAGGCCAGCCTGCTCTACATGAGACCCTATCTTAAAATCCAAAGGCTGAAATAAATCTCACAGAAAGCTGTCTAGCAGAATCTGCTGCTGGGAATGGTATTTAAGACTTTCTTAGCATGGTCTGATGCTGATCTCTCCACTCTCTTGAACCCCTCTGCCTTTATGTTGACATCAGCCATACTTCACTTGCTGCTTCCCAAGATGCTGTCTCTTACTGCCTCGTGCCTCTGCCCAGGTTGTGCTGTCGTTACGGGATGCTGTCTTTTCGTTGGCCTAACTTCTATTCCTCCTCTGGGATTTGGCCCAGAAGCCAGAACCTTTCCCAACCCACAGCTCTCTTCTTTTAACTTCTTTTCCAGAATCTGGGCCTTCAGGTGTTAGCTCACTTTCTCCTGAATCCTGCTTCATCATTCCAGGCTCCTTCTTAGATACTCTATTTCCCTTACCACGCCATAAACATGAGGGGAGTGCCTTGTCTGCTGGTTTCTCTACTGTATTACAGGAGTTTAGAAGAGGAATGTTTACTAAATAACTGAATGTGGTGATATATTTTATATTAATAAAATCAGCCCAGGATATCAGAGAACACATCTATCCACAGTCAAGCTAGGAGGGTCAGAAGGTGGTAACCTATGCCTTTAATCCCATAACTCCAGAGACAGATCTGTGTTTCTGTGAGTTCAAGGCCTAACTACCAAACAGTAGTAGCTCATGCCTTTAATCTTAACTCTTGAATTTTGATGCAGAGTTGAACCCAGAAGTGAAACAACTGGGTGAAGAAGATATTTAAGGAGGTGTAGGCAGAGGGTGTGGTATTCTGTAGAAGTGACAAGGAGCCAGGCTGAGGAATCTGGAAGATAGCTTTACCCTGAGAAGTTGGCTGGGTGAGATTTGATTGTGGTCTGTTTCCTCTCTCTGATATTCCACTTCCCCCCAATATCTGGCTCTGAGTTTTTATTAAATGCCAACTAGAATTTGTGTTTCAGTTGAATTCCTTTGGACTCCCATAACACAAGGAGATTACTTATGCCTACCACATCACTGTGTTACCAGGACCCCACTTCTCTACCTACCTAGCTATCTTGTAGGTCCTTGGCTTAACTTTGCTTTCTATTGCTGTTATAAACATTATGCTTAAAAGCAACTTGGAGAGGAAAGGGTTCATCTTATCTTACAGCTCTCAGGATCACTCTATCACTGAGGGATGTCAGGGCAGGAACCTGGAGGCAGGAACTGAAGAGAAACCATGGAGGAATGCTGTTCACTGGCCTGCTCCCCAAGGCTTGCTCAGTCTACTTTCTTACATGACCCGGGAATGGTATCACTCACACTTCCATATCAATCATTAATCAGACTTGCCTACAGGCCATCTGATGAAGGCATGTTCCTATCAAGGTTCCTCTTCCAAAATGACTCTGTATAACCACTTTGACAAAAACCAACCAAGAGACCTCTTGTTGGGAGGAAGACTTAACAGCTCACTGTTTCCCTGGCCCCTTGCTTGGCTACTAGGCACTCAGATAAGTGTAAGAAACCAAAACCGTATGAAAACCCTCTTGGATTCAAGTGATTTCTCCCCACCTGCCATGGCTTCCTCAGTATCCGGAACAAGCCTTTACCATACACCTTCCACCCACTACATGGGGCATGGGTCCTCCCTCCATTGCCTTCTGTGAGCCACCCAGGTACGCACGTTATCATAACATACTTTGTACTCATTTTTGTTCCTCTGGACATTTCTTCCATTGTGGGGCTTATCCTAGTCATTTAGGCCTCAGCTCAAATATCTTTTCAATAAAACCTTTCCTGAGCCCTGCATGTGAGCTGACCTGTCTGAAATCCTTTGTTACCTAATTTACTATGTTTCTCTCCCTCTGCAATGTAAGTTCAGGACACCCATAGGTCAGTGTATATGCTTTTTTAGTACAATGT
The DNA here is from genome assembly GCA_004025045.1 of Sigmodon hispidus. Classification (NCBI taxonomy): domain Eukaryota; kingdom Metazoa; phylum Chordata; class Mammalia; order Rodentia; family Cricetidae; genus Sigmodon; species Sigmodon hispidus. The sequence continues at coordinate 124,933 of PVIH01004015.1, read as the reverse complement.
GTAGACACAGTAGCAGGATCTAACATTGTATTTAGGCTGGCTCTGAATTTTCAGCAAACATCTTGAATTAGTCTCCCAAATACTATGACTCGAGGTTTGAGTCACCATGCTCACTTATAAAATATTTGATTGAGCAAATTAAATGGTTAAATGAATGAATACAATAGCCATTTGTGGCAGAGGGCAGGTCCTGTCATACTTCTTCAGACAAAAGACTAATATTATGATTAAAGAAATAAAGACCCTGGCCTGCTAAGAGCTAATGGAGGGAGCCATTAGAATGAATTAGAATGAAACATGGCTTTGCCAGATTCTAACACCCAGAATCTGGGCTCTCATGGTAAGCTCAGCTTGTGTGACTCCAGCCAACCCACAACCAATCTGAACATGGAGGAACCAAAAATAGGTTCTGCCTTGGCTTCTACCTTATGTCCTACTATATTCAGAGTGCCTATACTGAGCCCTGTGGGGCACAGAAAGATTCCTGACATATCTGGGCCTGTGTTCTATTACAGAAGGCTTTCTTTTTCTTCAAGTTTCTTGGAACTAAGGAAAAAAATTGTTGGTGGTGAGCAACAGAAAATAATGAATGGGGGCTGGAGAGATGGCTCAGCGGGTGGTGAGCAACAGAAAATAATGAACGAACACAGATGACTCATTTGCCAATGCATCTGAGATCTAAAATGTATTAATTTAATTCAGTGTATAGTACAATGTAACAGTTCTTATTTTGTAAGCCCTTTTCATACCCTGATGAAAATCTGAAAATGTAATATAAAGAGAGATTTTAGGATGGTTGAATACACAGAGCCAGGTTTCCACAATAAAGCCCACTGGGACTTTAAAGACAGAAAAAGCACAGCCTCCTCTCTTCATCTCTTCTCCTGTAGAGTGACGTCTTTTTAGGTGTAATTCTGCTGTTGTCAGTCTTTTAACTTTCTCCCACACAGGTTCACTACCCAGGCCTGTTATCAACAAAAATATGAACATGAAAGCATTTGTTTTTATGTACACATCTTTGATCTTATCAGAGATGAAAGACTGAATACCCACTCCTGTTGCTTTTAAGAACTAACTCTTGAATTCAGTTTTGTAAGGAAGATGATAACATAAATAAAGAGATGCTTACACATCTCCCCTAAGTGTCAAGAGGCCAAGTTTAACTCACCATTTCAAACCAGTGGTGTTCTGTTAGAACAGGCCTAGAACAGATTCATGAGAAGCTCTGCACTAGGGCCTCCAAACTCCCCCCAAAGTCTTCCCTGTCCCACTTCTTGAAGCTGTGCACAAAGAAGACAATGTGTATATGGCACAGCAATGACATTTTGATTACTCTCATAAGGGTATACCTAGCATGAAAACTGTTCTGAATGTGACTTTACAACAAATCGTATAAAGCAACACTGAGCTGGCAAGAAGACTCAGTGGGTAAAGGCTGTCCTTGTCACCAAACCTGATGAACCAAGTTCAATCCCAACCGTCTCTGCATTTTAAAAAAAGTGCAGCACAATCTGTTCCAAGATTAAAGGACTATTTGGGCAAAACAGCAGTTTGGTTCTGGAGTTGGAGAGATGGCTCAGCAGTTAAGAGCACATACTGACTGCTTTTGTAGAGCACAGTCCAGTTCCAGCACCCATGTCAGGCAGCTCCCAATCTCCTATGACTCCAGTCCCCGGATAAAGTGTCTCTGACCTCTTCAAGCATCATGTGAAAGGCTGGGCAGATAGTTCAGCAGTTAAAAGTATTTTCTACTCTTGCAGGGACTGGGGTTCAGTTCCTAGCACCCACATGGTGAGGTACAACTCTAGTTTATGGAGACTGACTTCAGTTTCAGGAGCTCAGATGTTGTCTTCTGGTTTTATCAGGTACAGGCATGCATTTGGGACACATACATATGCAGGCAAAGACTCCTATGCATAAAGTAAAAATGTATAAATCTTAAAAAAAACAAAACAAAACAAAATTTTGTTCCTAGATTCTGGTCAATGTGGGCCTCAGTGCTGCTGCACTCCCAGTATAACCTATGACTTTGTTCTCTTGCGGAGTGAGGGATGTAAAGGTAACTGTTTTAGGACAGTGAAGAGGTGGGAACAAACTATGATGCTTTGAGTGCCGGGACTGGAATACAACGAATGCAAGTAAAATAAAGCAGACTCCATCTCAACAGGCTGAGCCTACTTTACTGAAATATCAAAGAGCTTCAATCTCTCTGCAGGATGAAGGTTGAGCACATTCAGAAGAGCTGAGGGGCAGGTACCATACATACATGAGTAGCTACCAGGACATTATAGCTAATTTATTTTTGTGTGGTTTAACTGGGAGCAGAGTGGGGTATTTTTGATATCTGGGAATATTGTTTGTGTAGGTGGAGGGGACAGGTCAGGCTGGGGCCAAGCAATTCTTTATGGTATGGGCTGTTGCACAGTACAGCCTGACTCAGTTCCTCAGGACCTGAGGCTACTATCTAATAACAAGGACATAGGAAACAACAGTGGTTAGTTTTCATTATTCAGAGCAGTAAAACAATTACTATTGTAGGATGACACATTAATAAATGCATCTTAATCTTTTATGACTCTGCTTAGGCTGAGACAATGCAATGAATTCTCAACTCTGGGTTAAACACCAGAGTCGTCCTGAGAGACTTTTAAAAATGATAAATCCTGGGCTGGTTGGGAGCGCTGACTGTTCTTCTGGAGGACCTGAGTTCGATTCCCAGCACCCACATGGCAGCTAACAACTGTCTGTGATTCTAAGATCTGATACCCTTACACAGTTATACATGCAGGCAAAACACCAACTCACATAAAATAAATTGCTAAATCCCTTCTGAAGGTTTGAATTTGAGCTGCTAGAGGTGGTACCTAGGTATGTTCTTTAAAAAGCTGGCCTAGTGATTAGTTGAGGATGACCAAGCTCTACAGACTTGAGGAAAACACCCTGCTGCTGCCTAAGCCAACAGAGAACAAGCATCCAAATCTAGCCTCTCTTGCTGGTTCTCCTCAGAGCCAGCTAAGAGTCCTTTTGATCTTTTCTTTTGAGACTTAATGGAAGGTCGTGAGTGACCATCACTTTGTGACTAAATTTTGTGTGTATGTGTGTGGAGGGATTGTTGTTTTTTGAGACAGTATCTCTCTTCAGCCCAGGCTGGCCCTGAACTCATAATCTTCTTGCCTCCACCTCCAAGGGCTGGGTTTAAAGGCCTGAGTCAACACACCCAGTTGGAGATTTGGCAACTTTCATTCCGAGCTACAGAACTGGTTCTTGTTCTTTATCACTCTTGAATTTTACTTATCATTCTGCCTTCCTTAGGATTGTGGTGTCTCAAAGACAATAACATCCAGAAAAGTGCTTTGTAAATTGTGAATCTATTTGCCAGCATGATGTAGGTAAATAATGAAGGGTTCAGAATGCAGAGACTGTAAAATGAGTTTTGCTAGTTCAACTTTATTGACATTTTGATATTACTGTTTCCTTTTTAAACCCCAAGAACAATCATATTAAGAGTTTAAGAAAGAAACAGCACAGTTTAGGTTAAAACCTGGCAGCTGCTAGGAGAGACAGAAAAGTTGTGCTGTTTCAGTCAGCCATGGAAGAAAAATAGCTTATTAAAAGAGGAACAAGCACTCCTAAAAACAGAGGTAGGCAGTGAGTAGAGTCCCACTGTTCTGTTACTGTTCTGTCACATCCTGTACTCCTGCTGATTAACCTGTATTTTCCTTAGTTCAGCATAAACCTTGTGAGTGAACAATATTCAGCAAGGTAAAATTTGATCAACGTGAAGTTTCAACCCAGATGCCATCGACTGGCATCAGCAACCAAGTCTCTGGTTTAAATGACTGGTTTCCTTCCTATATCGCCGGCCCTTCATTTTTTCTATAAATTGCTCACTTTTGCAGTCCTGGGAAGCTGAACTTGTGTTAGGCTTGTATTCTCCCATCAAGGTAAATTTCTAGCACCAACCCCCTTCTTTGTAGGTCAGTTGTCACTGAATTCATAATTCTTCTGTGTTAGCCCCTGATGGCAGGGATTGCAGACAGGTGTGTAGCACCATGGCCATTTCCTTTTTTATCCTTTCCTCCCTTTTTTTTTCTTTAAATTATTTTATGTGAATTGGTGTTTTGCCTGCATGTACAACTGTGTAAGGGTGTCAAATGTCAGAATTACGGACAGTTGTTAGCTGCCATGTGGTTGCTGGGAATCGAACCCAGGTCCTCCGGAAGAACAGTCAGCACTCCCAACCGCTGATCCATCTCTCCAGTCCCTCTTTCCTCCCTTTTTGAGGCCCAGTCACATTATGTATCCCCGGGTGTTCTGGCACTCTCTAGATAGACCAGGATGGTGTTTAACTCACAGCAATCCTCCTGCCTCTTCACAATGAGTGCTAGGATTAAAGGTGGACACCACCACCCAGCAAAAAAATTAAGACAGGGTTGAGCCAAGGTCTTGCTATACAGCTCTGAACTTGTGTTTAATCTTCTGACCCATGGAAATAGTCTTATTTTTTTTCCTTTTTGTTATTTTATTGTGTGTATGGGTGTTTTGTCTGAATGCATGTTTGTGTACCACAAGCATGCCTGGGCCCATGGAAGCCAAAAGAAGGCATCGTATCTCTTGGAAGTGGAGCTATAGACAGTTATAAGTTGCTATGTGGGTGCTGAAAATTGAACTTGGATCCTCTGGAAGAGCCAATGCTCTCAGTCATTGAGCCATATCTACAGTCCCTACGAATAGTTCTAATGTGTATTTTATGTTCCACATACTGTGCTAAATTATGGAAAAAAACTGAAAACCCAACCAAGCAACCAGACAAAGAGTGTCCTTCTGGGATATCCTCCAATGGAGGAGAGAGAAAATAAACTGCTGGTGGGGAGATGGCCCAGGGGATAAAGTGCTCGCTGCATATCATGAGGATGTGAGTTTGGATCCCAGCACTGGCATAAAAGTTAGGCAAGGTGGCATCTGTAAACCCAACCTTGGGGGCTGGAATGGATACAGGTGGATCCCGGGAGCTCACTGGCTAGCTGATCCAGTTAAAATAGCACCGTCCCGGTTAAGTTAGAGACTGTCTCTAAGACTGAGGGCTAGTGAGACATCTCAGCAGGAAAAGGCCTGGCACCAAGCCCAAAGACCCAAGTTTGATTTCTAAGGACTTATACCACAGAAGCAGAGGCTTGATGCCCCAAAGTTATCTCAGACTTTTACACATGTACTGTGGCACAGTTTCTCCCGCCTCCACAGACAAATAAGTAAGTAAGTAAATAAATAAATAAAATGTAACTTAAAAACATAAGATGAGAAGTGAGAAAAGATGCCAGGTTGTGGTGGTGCACACCTTTAATCCTATCACTTGGCAGGCAGAGGCAGGTGGATCTCTGTGAGTTCTAGGCTAGCCTGGTCTACTGAGTGAGTTTCAGGACAGCCAGGACCACACAAAGATACCCTGCCTCAAAAACAAAAAACAACCCCTCCCCAACAAAACAAAAACCGAACAACAACAACAGCAACAAAAAAGCCCAAAGCCAAAACCAAAACAGAAAAGTAAGAAGAGGAGCAGGGATGCCATTCACTGGCAGAGAACTGATGTGAGAATCCCTTCCTCAGGGAAACTAACCGTCTATCCTCCTCCTCAGAAAGCCTGAACACAAACAAAAGTAGCCTTTGCCTCCCAAGATACTGCTTTAAATTGTATTTTGCTTCCTATACTATTCATGTTCCCTTGGTCTATAACATAATTCATCCCATTACCATCTCTACATTTCATTCAGCAAGTATTTATTGAGGGCCTGCTATGTTCCAAGTACTAATTTAGGCACCAGAGATATAACACTGAAAATTCTAGCCCTTAAGTGGCTTAAATTTTAGTGAAAGGAAGTCAGAAAAAAGCAGTGAACCATATATGCCAGCATACACATGACTTTATATATCATATATACAATTAGGAATATGTACTCAAAATGATGATTTCATATGCCACTAGTTAATAGAGGTTGTAATATTAGATACAGCAGTTGAGAGGAAGTCTCACTTGAGAAACCTGAGCAAAGACCTGGCAGAGACAAGGGAGTGAGTCAGTATGGTATTTGAAAGAAAGCATTCCAGGCAGAAAGAAAAGGCCCTTAGGCAAGAGCCTGCCCTGGAATAGTAAAGAGGCCACTGTGTCAGAGAAGTGTGGGGCAAGTGCGCTCTGCAGGCCCTTATAAGGATCCTGGCTTCTGCTCCGACAGGTGAGCGCTACTGGAGGTTTTGGGCAGAGCTTATGACAGTATCGGACTTAGCTTTTACAGGATCCCTTACTCAGGCTGCAGGAGCAAGGCTAATGAGTAAGGCCAGGGCAGAAGGAGAGAGACAGGTAAGGTGTCTCCTGTGAAACTCAGGCAGAGATGAAGAAGGCTGAGTCAATTCAGGCAGAGATGATAACGGCCCAGTCAATGCGTGATGGTGACAGTGCACACGGTAAAAGGCTGGTGAATTCTGAGTATATTTTGAAGTAACCAAGTAAAAATGTGAGAAAAAACAGTCAAGGGTAATTCCAACATTTCTTTTTAAAAAAACATACATCTTATTTTATAATCACGAATGTTCTGCCTGCATAGATGTGTGTGTAATACATATGTGACTGATGCCTGTGGAGGTGAGAAGAATGTATTAGATCCTTTAGGAACTGGAGTTATGGGTGGCTGTGAGCCGCCATGCAGGTTCTGGGAACTGAATGTAGGTCCTCTGTAAGAGTAACAAATGCTCCTAAGCAAAGAGTCACCCGGCCCAGACTCCTCAGTGGAGTTTCTAACTAAGGTCATGACCACTGCTATGGAGTAAGCAGGATTGAGGAGTTATCAGAAAAGCAGTTGGCATTTAGGCATGTCAAACTTTACATGATTACATATGTATAAAAAACCAAAAGCAGAGAGATATAAGAAAGAGAACTGAATATGTAGAATCTAGAATTCAGGGAAAAGATTTAAGGTGGTGATATAATCCTGAACTTGTCAGCATATGGTCTAATGTAGATAAGATCATCATCAATACAATCATTATCTTGGCAACACATAGAAAAAGACGGCCAAGGGACTCACTCATAAGACACAGCAGCTCTCAAAGCTTCTGAACTCAAGATCCCTTCACACTATTGTTTTCCATTTATTTATTTATCTAATCCTACCATGCAGCCAAGTCTGGCCTAGTACTACAGGAACCAGACTGGAATAAATCACAGCAGTTCTTCCTTAATCTCAGGACTGCTGTGACTACCAGCATATAGCACCGATTCTTTCAACATTTATTTATTTGTGTGTGCGTGTGCATAAACGTCATGGTGCATATGTGGAGGTCAGAAGGCAACCTTTGGGAGTCAGTTTTCTCCTTCTTCCACAATGGTCCTGAAGACCCAACTCAGGTCATCTCATGAGCTTATTTAAATTATTGAAAAAATGTTTTCAAACAGCTCTTGCTTATGTAGTTTTTTTTTTTTTTCCTTCTTTGAGACAGGGTTTCTCTGTAGCTTTGGAGCCTGTCCTGGAACTCGCTCAGTAGACTAGGCTAGCTTTGAACTCACAGAGATTCACTTGCCTCTGCCTCCCAAGTGCTGGGATCAAAAGCTTGAGCCACCACTACCTAGCTGCTTATGTAGGTTTTATCTATTAATATTTACTATATCAGAAATTAAAATGGAAAATTCCAAGATATTTATTAGTTCACCTAAAAGTAACTGCAGTAAATTCTTACACGTTATTGTAAATAATAAAATACTATTTTCTAAAACAAAAGAAAATTAAAGAAAGAATATGTTGGCCTTTTTGAAAAATCTTAAAAGCTGGATGCTCATGTGAGTTTCCACAGTGAGATGTTATACTATGTCATATATTATGTAGCCTATCAAACACTATATTGTGTTAGTAGAGAAGGCAAATTAGGGCTGGAAGGATGGCTGAGAGGTTAAGATGTTAAGGATGGCTGTTTTTCCAGAGGACCTGAGTTCAATCCCCAGTAACCACACGGTGGCTCATAACCATCTATGATAACATCTGGTACCATCTTCTGTATACTGTATGTATAATAAATAATAAATCTTAAAAAAGAAAAGGCAAATCATACAATTTTTTTTACCATAATATTTTTTGTTTGTTTGTAGGGGTACAAGCATGCATGTATGGGAATCATATGGCAGCTGTGGGAGTTGGTTGTCTTTCTCCACTGTGTTCCAGGGTCTGCACCCAGCTCATCAGGCTCAGCAGTAAGGACCCTGGATAGCCCAGCCAGCTTGGCAGGGTCTCATTATGTAGCTCTGGTTGGCCTGGAACTCTCTTTGTAGACCAGGCTGGCTTTGAATTACAGAGATCCACTTGCTTCTGCCTCTTGAGTTTGTTTGAGACAGTGTATTACTCTGTAGCTTAGGTTGACCTTGAACCTATGGAGATGTACCTGCCTTAGACTTGATTGAAACAGTTTTGGTGGGGAAGTGAGTGCCTTTGGGCTTGCCTAGGGCTGGTCACAGCATAAAGGTCATTTATTCAGGTTCCTGAACCTCAGACAAGGTTAATTTACTCTTAAATTACTTATTTAACAAGATAAAAGATTATCTTAAATCTTTTCCCCATCTTCACATTTTCCTCTTTCTAAGGCCTGTCTGCTTTTAATACTTGTCTCTAATCAAGAGCCAAATTGGTTCCATTCAGTTCTTACTTCCTTGTCACACAATAACTGACATAATGTTCAATCTCCTAGTAAACGCAGAAGTAGAGACTTGTCTCCTCTCTGCTTTAGGAGCACACTGCTGGTCTCCCATTATATTTTTTCAGCCACCAGAGTTTTTTCCCCACATCTAAACAAACTCTATACTTAACACCTTCATGGCTCACATTAGTTTAATGTTTTGTTGTTGCTGTCTTGAAATTGTTAGGATTTTTGTTTATTTGTTTGTTTGTACACAGGGTTTCTCTGTGTAGCTCTAGCTGTCCTGGAACCAGAACCATAGTCTATATACCTCAATGAACATCTGTAAAGTTAGGAGATATATATATATCACATCTAAATATGGAAGGCCCACATTTTTATGTGTAGTGTTTTTTATTTGCAAGTTTTTTAACTTTATTTTTTAGACAAGTTCATCTCATCAGGGAGCCCTGACTGACCTGGAAATCATTATGTGGACCCAAGCTTGTCTTGAACTCATGGAGATCAGCCTGCCTTTATCTCCAGAGCATTGGGATTAAAAAAGCATGACTACCACTTTCAAGGCTGCTTTTTTTTTTTTTTTTTTTTTTTTTTTTTTTTTTTTTTTTTTTTTTTTTTTTTTTTTTTTTTTTTTTTTTTTTTTTTTTTTTTTTTTTTTTTTTTTTTTTTTTTTTTTTTTTTTTTTTTTTTT
>PVIH01004015.1:100783-115469 GCA_004025045.1 Sigmodon hispidus | reverse complement strand
GCTTTAGCCTCCCAAGCAATAGGATTATGACTAGAGCAAACAGATAAATATTATGTGATTATTTTGGTCTGATATAGCCAAGAAAGGGGAATGCATAGTCACTGTTGTCAGAGAACACAATGGGAGTCCCCTGTTCCTTAGGGTTTCTATTGCTGAGAACAGACACCATACTAAGGCAACTCTTTCTTTCTTTTTTTGGGGGTGGGGTGGGGGATGTTTTGAGACAGAGTTTCTCCGTATAGCTCCGGCTGTCCTTGAACTCTCTGGGATCCGCCTGCCTCTGCTTCCTGAGTGCTGGTATTAAAAGTGTGTGCCACCACACCTGGCATCTCTTATAAAACAAAACCTTTAGTAGAGGTCTGCTTACAATTTCAGTTTTAGTTCATTATCATCATGGAAGGGTTCATGGCATCTGCAGGCAGACGTGGTGCTGGAGAAGGAGCTGAGAGGTCTACATCTTGATTCAAGGGCAACAAGAAGGAGTCTGTGTCTACACTGGTTGGAGCTTGAGTATAGGAGACCTCAAAGTCCACTCCCACAGTGACTGATTTCCCCCAACGAGGTCACCAAGCCACACCTCCTAATAGGCCTTTGGGGGTCATTTTTTTCAAACTACCAGAGTCAAACCCCAAAGCAGGAAACAGAACAGAATGTAGTTGGACAAGAACGGCCTTTTTTGTTTTGTTTTCTTTTTGTAGTGCTGAGGAGTGAACTTGGGGCAAGCACTCTATCACTGAGACATCTCCAGCTCACTTTTCTTTCTTCTTTCTTTCTTCCTTAAAAGGGATTTATTTATTGTGTAGACAGTATACAGAAGAGGGCACCAGATGCCATCATAGATGGTTGTGAGCCACCATGTGGTTTCTGGGAATTGAACTCAGGTCCTCTGGAAGAACAGTCAGTGCTCCTAACCTCTGAGCCATCTCTCCAGCCTCTCACTTTTCTTAAAATTAAAAATTTTATTTTGTTATTGTGTGTGTGATATGTGTGTTAGTGAATGTACCACCTACTATGTTAACGTGTATGATAACGTGTATACCCTGTGTCTGACAGATGCCATTGGATGGCGGCTCCTTGTTCCATGCAGTGTGCTGGAAGACGGAACAGTTAGAGACATTTAGACTTTATTATAAAAGGGACAGATAGGGAAGCAGGGTAATGGCTCAGCATTTAAGAGCACTGACTGTTATTCCAGAGGACCTGAGTTCGATTCCCAGCATCCACATGGCAGCTAACAACTGTCTGTAATTCCAAGATCTGACACCCTTACACAGTTATACATGCAGGCAAAGCACCAATTCACATAAAATAAACTTATTATTTTTTTTTTTTTAAAAAAGGGAGAGATAGATAAAGATAGAAATGGATAGGATAGACAGGGAGAGGGAGAGAGGGGGGCAGAAGGAGGAGAGGTCAGAGACTCTCTGGTAGGGTGGGGAGAGGAAAGAAAGAGAGGTGGGAGGGGAAGAACCTTCTTTTATTTATTTATTTGTCTTGGTGTTTGCCTGGAACTGGAACTACAGACAGTTGTTAGCTGCCATGTGGGTGCTGGGAATCGAACCCGGGACCTCTGGAAGAGCAGCTGGTGCTCTTAACCGCTGAACCATCTCTCCAGCCCCCAAGGGAAGAACCTTCTTAAATGGAGCTTGCCGTCAGAACCCTGGGTGGGCCTGAGTAATTGCCATTGGCCAGGGCTTCAGGGCGGGGACAGAATCCTACCACCGCCTGCACCAGCGTGTAAGTCAGAGGTCAATCTTGTGGCCTTCATTCTCTTTCCACAACTCAGGTCATCAGGCTTGCCTTGCTGGTAGAGGGGCAAACACTTTTACACACTGAGTCATGTCTCATCTGCTCACTCTTTTTAAGAGGCCCTAAGAGACAAGTGCGATGGCGCAAGCCTATATTCTCAGCAGTGAGGTGTGCAGGAGGAACAAGGGTTTAAGTTGGTCCTGCAACCTGAGTTTAACCCTCAGGACCCACACGGTGAGAAGGGAACCACCAACTCTTGATTTCTACACAAGCACAGGACATGTGCAGCCCCTCAGCCAAAATGAAAAAAAAAAAAAAAAAAAAAAAGTTTTTGGTTATTTTTGCCGACACAGCCAGTTTGAGGCCAGCTTGACCTGTGTGCGATCAAATATACCCCAAAACAAAACCAATAAAGGGCATGTTCCGAGAGGGATTCGCTTTCCACTGTGCCCGGAGACTTGTTTCTCCTCGGGTAAAGTAAGAGGGTAGGCTGCCCCTTTTCTGGGCGCCTTGGATTAGGGGGTGACCTTGGCCACAGCTTTGAGCCCCGCAGGACCCGGAGTCCCTCGCTGGTCCCCGGGAGCCGGACGGGGCCCAGGCCCCGCCCCGAGACTCACCTGAGTGGGGAGCCGTGACTCACCTGCCCTCCGCCCGCCTACCGGGGCTGCGGGCTGTTCCCTGAGTCTCCGTCCCCCCTTCCGTCGGGGGTCCGGGTCTGCGCGCCCCGAGGCCATACAAAAAGGACGCCGTGGGGTCCGGACCTGGGGTTGCCACGCTACCTTCCGGCCGGGGGGCTCCGCGGCCGGGACCCGCTGCTGGGAAGGCCGCGGGAGGCGCCGGGAAGAGCGCGCGGAGGGAGGCGCCGGGAAGAGCGGGCGCGGCGCGGGGCGGGCCGGGGGCGGGGGCGCAGGGCGGCCCATTTCCTCCTGGGAGCCGGACGGGCGGGAGACAAAGCGGCGGCCGTCGGCTTGGCGCCTCTCGAGTCGTCCCGCGCTCTCCTCGCTCGCCGCAGGTAAGTCTTTGCACCTCCCCTCGGTGCGCGCGGGGTCCCCCCGGGGTTTGGGGACGAGGGTCCCCTCCGACCCCGGGTCCCGGCGCAGGCTCTCCGCGGCCACCGCCCTGGAGAGCGTCGGGCCAGGGCGGCTTCCCGGAGCAGCCTGGGCCTGGGCGGGCGGAGCCCGACGCTCGGGAAGCGGAGCGATCTCCGCGGCGCTTCCCTGGAAAACTTTCTCCCTCTTTCTAAACTTTGTTCCCCGGGCGAGGCGCGCGCTCGCCGGACGGGCGTCGCGCCTCGGGCCGCCTCCCCCCTCGGAGCGGTCCGGCGCTGGGGTGTTTTAGGGACGCGATTGTGCCGGGATTGGTGGCGGATTCGTCCCCTCCTCCTCCTCCCCGCTCTGGAAACTTGGGCGTTTGCGGGACCAGAGGTCGGGGAGCTGCCATTGCAGCCGGGCCCACGGAGCACAGGAGTCGTAGCTTCCTGTTCTCCAGCGCTCTTGTCCTTTAAGGTGCGCCACACCCGTGTGGACCTGTGGCAAGGAGTTTGTCAATCTTTACTTTAAAATTACTCGGCCTTCGCTGCCTAACTTGACCGACTTTACTCTCAGTTTTCACGAGTGGCGTTAAAGACTTGGTGATACCGAGTCTTGCTAAGTAGCCCAGGCTACCCTGGAACGCTCGGGCTTCCTGCCTCAGTTTTCCCGAGGGCTGGCATTGCAGGGGTGCGATGTCAATGGCTGCCTTTCACTTTAAAAGAAACTTGGTAGTGGATGTGTGTGCGTGTGTGTGTAGAACTTGGGGGAAATAGGTTCACTAGATGCGGACCCTTGGTTTGCAAGCAGTGGCCATCCAGTAATAAAGTCAGAGGTTGCCTCAGATCCATGGTTCAACCTACCCTCTTACGTTTTTCGTCTTCATAGCATTTTTGTGTTTTGTGTAATCCACAATAATTTATAACGTAAACTTACGCTTACTTCATTGTATTGTGTAATAATTGTAGGTGTTTTTGAAAAGGACATTTTGTGTTTAGCACTGGTTTTTAAAGACTACAGTTGGATGTTACTTTAAGAAACGGAATTTGTTTTGGTTTACAAAAGGACCGAGTAGGGAAATTGAGCCTCTGCTCAATTGTTTTTATGTCCTGAATCACTAAGTTAATAAATAGGTTTTAAAAATCCTCTTTCTTTTAGGACCGGAAGCTTTAGGATCATATCCTTTTCCCCCCTCAGACTGGATCTCACTATGAAGCCCAAGCTAGCTTAAACTTCTTGAGTGTTGGCCATTCAAACGTGTGCCATGCATAATACCTGTCTGGGTCAAATTGTGTATAATGCAAACAACAGAAACTTGGATGGGGGTGTTAATACGTTTATGAGAATAAGTCTGGAAGGTGGTGGCCTCTGAACTGGATGAAGCATGAATTGTAGTGTGACAGGGGAAAGCAGGGAAGAGCATAAAAGTGTGGGCACTTGTGATAATTGTTTCTTTTCCTCATTACTTTTCACCCCCTCCCCTTCCTGCATATGATACTGTGATGAGTACATTGGTTTTCAGCCCCAGTTATGTGGTACCACCTCCATTCCCGTTAGAAACACTTCCGTATATTGATTAGAGATGAGCTATGTCTTTTTATCCCTAGTTGAGAATCACTGCCTTGGTCCTTCCCCATTGTGGTGTTGGGGAAACCAACCTGGAGCCTTGTGAATGCTGGTCAGATGAGCTACACAGGTCCAACCTGTGCCCTCAACCTTAGTGCTAACATCCAGCTCCTTGTTTGAAGTATAGCTATCTCTCCTGAGCTGCATGTATATCCTTTGTAGAACCCAAACTAACCATATCTGAAGTGAGACTTAATTCTGTTTTGGAGATCTAAGCCAGCGGTGGAGAGCCAGGGTAACTGTAGGAATATTCTTGATTTTTTTTTTTTTTTTTTTTTTTTTTTTTAGAAAGTCACATTAGTGATAATACTGACATAGCCCTGCTTGTTGAAGGTGTCGATGGTAAGGTGTACTGGCTAAAACCTAGACAGGAATTAAGGAAGAGGGTTCTTAACAGGTATAAATGGCCTGAGTATTGGCACAGTATTTGGAGGACTAGAGGTTTCCAAGTGATCTTGTCTAACCTAAGGTCAGGAAAGGCAAAGCAAAGGTCACAGATGACTGTGCTTAGATTTTATTCTGAAGCTGTACGAAGCCTTTGAAGGGCCCTTCATAATCTGAGCAGCTTTTTATTTATTGGTGCTTAGAAAAGATTTGAATTTGTGCATGTCTAAAACCCTCGAGTTGAGTGAGGGAGGTCTTATGGGGGATCAGGTGACCAGGATGAATAAAGGAACTGTATTCTGAAAAGGACTCATTAGGATTAGTTTGGGGGCAGGGCTCAGACATCTTGGTAAAGTTGTTTTTGAAGCATTGAGGTCTCAGTCATGTCTCAAGATTTAACATTTCATTTCTAGTAGCAAACTTTGTGCTCAGTTTTCTTTGTAACTGGTTTGTGTTGTACCTTATTGATGTTCCTGTTGGCCATCTTTGCTGGAAGTTGAGCCCTGTAAATCTCTTCAAGGCAAGGCTTGTGTAATAACCTGTGGTTTGATACCTGACTAAGAAGGCAAATTAGATGACACATTCATTGAAGGAGGAGAAAATCTTTCTGGAGTCCAGCTTATGGTGGTGCAATGACAGTTGGGGCAGCTGATTACAGTCAGATTGCTGTTTTGGGCTACTTGACCTTCCTTCAACTTTATCCTCCCCCTCTCCCTCCCCCCTTCCCCTCCCCTCTCCCCCTCCCCCATCTCTTCATTGACAGAATCCTCTTTATAGAGTTGCACTTACAGACTTTTCTTGTCCCATTCTTTATTTACACTCTGATTTAAGACTTTTTTGAATGGTGAGCCACTCAGCAGTTTAGTTGCTTGTTATTTATTTGTTTATTATTTAGCAAAGGGTCTTGATTGAATTTAATGATCTTCCTGTCTCAGTCTCCCAAATGCTGGGGTTACAAGTGCACCATACTTGACTTTGCCTTCATTTTATGTCCTCTGTGGAATAAAATGTTGCTTTTTCTTGACCACCTGGCAAACTTATATTTTTTGATTTCCCTGGTGTTTCTCTTGATACTCAGTGCTTTGGTCTCCTGGACAGCTTCTATAGTATCTTTTACATGTTTGGTAAATATATGTCATTTCTGGAAGTGAGGGGTGCTCTAGGTTTTATTTTATTTTTTGAGAGGGTCTCTCTATATAGTTCTGTCTGTCTTGGCGCTCCTTAAGTAGACCAGGCTGGCCTCATACTCACAGAGATCCATCTACTGCTTATGCCTCCCCATGCCAGGGCCAAAGGTGTGCACCACCACCTCTGGCTTAAGGCTTTATCTTTAATAGTAAGCTTTTTGGAAATCAAAAGAAAAATGTTTAAATTATGATCACTGTTCATGAATTCATACAAACTCAACACCATGTATATCCACTAAGAAACAACAAACTGTTAGCACCCCAGAAATTCCCGCTATTAGTTGACATTATTTGCCCTATTGCTTTTTGTGTTTGTTTTGAAATTAGGTCATACTGTGCTGCTCAGGGTGATTTAGCTCTTAAAGTCCTAAAAGAAAAAAAAGAAAGCCCTTTTAAAACCATACACATTTTAAGCCAGGCAGTGGTGGTACACACCTTTAATGCCAGCACTTGGGAGGCAGAGGCAGGTGAATCTTTTGAGTTCGAGGCCAGCCTGGTCTACAGAGTGAGTTCCAGGATACTGAGAGTTCCAGGATACTGAGGGACGTCTACCCCTCCCCCAACAACAGACAAAAATATATTTTATTATTTTGTGTTTATGTTCATGAATGTGGTGGTCAGAGGACATCTTGCAGAAGCTGGTTCTCCTCTTTCAGTGTGTGAGTCCCAGTGGTCAGGTACCCTCTTCTGCTGAGCCATCCTGGCAGCCTCCTTTCCACGCTTTTGAAACTAGACACTGTGATTTTGCTGATTACTCTAATGGTACAATTCAAGATCTTCTAAGTTCTAGTTCTTACTTAAAATTTCAGACAAATTTTTCCTCATTAATTTTTTTAGGATGCAAGCTGATGTAGGGTTCATACTATAGAGGCAGAGTTGAATTCAAAGCCAGCCTGATGTACATAGGGAGTTCCAGGCAGGCCAGCTAAAATATCGTAAGATTTTGTCTCAGAACAAATATTTTTTCATAATTAAATTTACAAATTTGAGGATGTGCACGCACCTTGTTACGTAGACCTTGAACTACTGACATTCTGGTCCCTATGGCCAGTGTGCTGAAATTATAGGATCCACCACTACGTTAATGTACTTCTGGGGATCAAATCCAGCACCTCTTGCATGCTAGGCAATTATTTACTGAGCTATACCCTTGGCTCTCAGACTGATATTCTATGGTAAATTGTTCCCTGTCCTTTGTATTCCTTTGGTCTTTGTCTTTTTGTTGGCATGCTTTATAATAAATGCTTCTATACCTTGTCAAAAGCTGAATTACACCTCCCTACCATTGCAAAAGGATCCAGAAATCCTAAAATTTGTACTGATAAATAAATGAGTGTTAATTACTATCCTTTATTTACTTTTTTACTTTGTTTACTTCAATTTTTTTTGTTTGTTTGTTTGATTTGTTTTTTAAGACAGGGTTTCTCTGAGCAATAGTCCTAGCTGTTCAGGAACTTGATTTGTGGACCAGGCTGGCCTAGAACTCACTGAGATCTGTTTGCCTCTGCCTCCTAAGTTCTGGGATTAAAGGTGTGTGCTACCACTGCCTGGTTACTTTAGAATTTTTATTTTATTTTATGTGTGTGCACCTGACCATATGTCTGCATCACATGTGTGCAGTGTCCATAGAGAGGTCAGAACAGGTGTTTGCTTCCCTGGAACGAGAGTTATAGAGAATTGTGAGTCACTATGTGGCTCACATTTGTAGTAAAATGTGCACAACAAAATTTACCATTTAAGGGGCTGGAGAGATGGCTTAGCGGTTAAGAGCACCATCTGCTCTTCCAGAAGACCCGGGTTCGATTCCCAGCACCCACATGGCAGCTAACAACTGTCTGTAGTTCCAGTTCCAGGCAAACACCAAGGCAAATAAATAAATAAATAAATAAATAAAGTTTAAAAAAAATTACCATTTAAACCTTTGACTTTAAGTAAATGGACATTATTATGCAGTCTTCTATCTCTAGAGCTATTTTCATCTATCCAAAATGAATTCTGTACTCTGTAGCTTTTCACTCACCTCTCTCTGTGTCGTGACAGCTAACCATTCTGTTTGTCTCTTTGAATTTTTGTGACCTTCTCTCTCTCTCTCTTTTAAGTTATTAAATTCTATGTGTATGGGTGGTTTGCCTGCATGGATGTCTTTGCTCCCATCTGTTTGGTGTTCATGGGACCAGGAGAGGGTGTTGGACTTCTGTTGAAAGTACAAATGCCCTTGAGCTCACAGATAGCACTAGGGAAACCAGTAATGTTAAACATTAAGGGTTGCCTTTTAAAAGGAAAAGATATATAACCTGTTTTGTGCCTGGAATGCTAGGAATGGTGGCTAATAGCTTAGGTGATCTTTGTGCTTTCTGTAGGGCCAGGCCATACCAAGCTCCCACAAGCAGGACCAGAAGTGGCTTATATAGTCTAGGCAACCTTTATTATCTGTATGGCCGGGTTGCCCCCAAGCTCTCACAACCAGGCCCAGAGCTGGCTAAAAGCCCACATGACCACTGTGCTGTCTGTATGACCACACCAGCTCCTACCCTAGGCCTTTAAGATAACACACGTAGCCTATTTCTAGAACCCATCTTCATGGAGGAAATGACATGAACTTTAAGAAGACTTTTGGTGTACAGGGGATTATGTTACACCAAGAAACTTTTATTTACTGTTGTACTGTACTTAGATATGCCTACAATAAACTGCCTGGTTTTAGACTCTAGAAGCTTGAACCAGTTGGTTACTGACTTGTGTTGAATTGGA
Source organism: Sigmodon hispidus (assembly GCA_004025045.1). Taxonomy (NCBI): domain Eukaryota; kingdom Metazoa; phylum Chordata; class Mammalia; order Rodentia; family Cricetidae; genus Sigmodon; species Sigmodon hispidus. The sequence goes on along the minus strand of PVIH01004015.1, from coordinate 106,744 downwards.
TTTTCTTCTTTTTAAAAAGAATTATTTATTTTTATTTTATGTGCATCAGTGTTCGATCTTGGAGTTACAGACAGTTGTGAGCTGCCATGTGGGTGCTGGGTATTGAACCTGGGTCCTCTGGAAGAGCAGTTAGTGGTTTTCACCATTGAGCCATCTCTCCAGTGTGTGTATGGGGGCATTTTTCTTCTCCATGTAGATTGTTACTCTACCTCCAAAGATTTCCGTGGAACTGGCAGACCTCTGTGAGCTACCATGTGGATGTGGGGAATTGAACACACAGGGTCTTAGACGTTCTAGGCCAGAGCAAATCTCTAACCTGGACTTAAAAAACTTTTTTTGGTGATGTGCTTGAGCTGTAATTTTTTGTATATTCTTTTGTTGTTTGGTTTTCTTTGAGACAGGGTTTCTCTCTATGTAGCTCTGGCTATACTGGGAACGCCTTATATAGATCAGGCTGGTTCTAATTATCAGATATTTTGCCTGCTTCTGTCTCTTCACTATGTCTGTCTGTCTGTCTGTCTGTCTGTATGTATGTATGTATGTATTCTGCAAGGTAATCCCTTATCAGAGAAGTGCTTTGTAAATACTTTCTCCAGTTGTCCTGGTTGTCTTTTTACTTCTGTTGGTTGTGTTCATCTGTTACAAAGTTTATAATTTTGATGATGTATAATATGTGTTGTTTCCTTTATCTACTTTTGGTGTCATAGCTAAGAAATCATGAAATCCAAAGACTATTTCCCTGGGGGTTTCCTTTCCATCCCTCTCAGTTAAATAGTGAGGATATGATGAGGGCAGAGATTTTGTTATTCTAGCTGCTTTTCCTCTGCTCAGTGAGTATTGAAGTTTAAAAATGTGATTGTATTTCATATCCTGTTTTTTTGAGACTGTTTCTCTAACTTAGACTGGCCTCAGACTCAGTGTCTGTCTACCACCTCCTAAATGCTAGCATGGGCATGAACCCACCATATCTGGTTCAATAATAGAATTTTAAAAATATACTTTATTTTACTTATGTGTATATGTGTGAATGTTTGAACACTTGTGTGCGTGTAGTTGCTCACAGAGGCCAGAAGAGTGTGTCTTGGAGCTGGAGTTACAGGCATTTGTGAACTGCCCAATATGGGTGCTGGGATCTGAACTCTGATCCTCAATTATTGAGTAGCAAGTGCTCTTAACTACTGAGCCATTTTTGCAGCCTTAGTATATAATTCTTTTTTTTTTTTTAAAACTTTATTTATTTATTTATTTGCCTTGGTGTTTGTCTGGAACTAGAACTACAGACAGTTGTTAGCTGCCATATGGGTGCTGGGAATCGAACCCGGGTCCTCTGGAAGAGCAGAGGGTGCTCTTAACCGCTGAGCCATCTCTCCAGCCCCAGTATATAATTCTTATAAGATTAAACAATGGAGTTAGAAATTAGTGATGAGGTGTTTCTTATTGCTAATTTGTTATCGATTATATGTCTGTAATCTGATGATTAGCATACTCCTCATAGTTTTTAATCTTGTGAGACTTGGCCTTACAATTTGAACTTTGTCATCTGTCTAATAAATAAGATGATTTATAAAGGGTGTTTATTTTAACTTCTGATGTGATAAAATGCTAATGTAGTCTTCTGTTATGCAGTGCTGGGCAAGTTGTATTTTTATCCATATTAATTGGCTTTTCTTAGGGGTGAATCAAGATTATTTAAATATTGCCATGTTGCTAGCTTGCTTTCATTACAATAATGACAGTACAAGTTATTGTGCAGGCTGTTGTGCTAGATGGTAAAGTCCTTAGTATGTCCATTTTCATCTCTCTACTTCCTGTGTACCAGACTTGTGTGGCATTGTAGGTATCATTCATTACATACTAAGTTACTGGTTCAGGAGATGAAGTGTTTCTGCAAAAATATGTGGGCTTAGGATTCTCAGCACTCATATAAAAAGCGATATAACAGCATACAGTCTACAATAGGAAGACAGGCATGCATCACCATGCCTGGCTAGTTGTATATCTTTAATATTTGTTAAAAATAAGAATAATATATTGACCCCCCCCAAGTCTTTCTGAGGGCATCATTCCTGTATCTCTCTCTCTCTTTTTTTTTTTTTTCCGAGACAAGGTTTTTGTGTATAAAACTCTGTCTGTTCTAGAACAGGTTGGCCTCTGCAGAGCCAGGAATCCCTGCCTCTGCTTCCCAAGTGTTGAGGTTAAAAGACTAAAGGAGTGTGCCACAATTGCCTTTATCCTAATGACCTTCTACTAGACCATACCCACCTTTAGAAAAAGATCTACCCTTGCCCTTTGAAGACTCTGAATATGCAGTTGAGGCTGGCCTTGAACTCACAATCCTCCTGCCTCAACCTTCCCAATGGATATTGAATGCTGGGGGTCCCTATCGCCATGCTCAGTCCCACCAGGTGGGGACTAACATACTCAGTCCATATGTAAAAATAACACTGAGGATCAAGAAGCACCAAGATAACATTCTAATTACCTCCTTCTCTTATATGATTGCTTTTACATTTTAAAAAAGATGTATTTATTATGTATACAATATTCTGCATCCATGTATATCTGCACACCAGAAGAGGGCACCAGATGTCATTACAGATGGCTGTGAGCCACCATGTGGTTGCTGGGAATGAACTCAGGACCTCTGGTAGAGCAGCCAGTGCTCTAAACCTCTGAGCCATCTCTCCAGCCCTCTGCTTTACATATTTAAATCCCATATCCCAAGAGAATAAAGAGAAAAATTAATTGGGAGGGAGAAAGGTGTTGGTTCATTTATTTCATTTGGAGAGGAGAACTAATGTTAGCAGAAAAGTAGTAGTGGATGCTCTTCTGTTTCTCTAGCTCCCTGATTAGAAGCAGTAATTGGCAATAAGAATATAGTTTCTCAGTATCTGGAGGGTAGGACCCTTATTTGTCCAGCTGGCAAGTTGTTCCTGTAACATATGCCTGGCTTGGGAGATAGAGCTGCTGCTGAGCAAAGCTAAAATTGAGTAGAATCGATCCAGTTTGCATATGGTCCAAGCCTTTCGTTGGAAGTTTCAGGACTAGTGCTCCCCTCTTCCACTCCTTGCTGTCTTGAAACTCTGTAGACCAGACTGGTCTTGAACTCAGATCTACCTGCCTTTGCCTCCTGAGTGTTGGGATATGGTCCATCTGGTTCCAGGACTTTTAATACTCAAGTGTTGCAAAGTAGTTAAACCAGATTCTGCCACTGGAGTTGTCTGGGTGGTAGGATTATTGTTGTTTCCTACAACACGGTCTTCCTAACACTTTTTCCAGATCTTCACTTTTAAAGTTGAGTATTAATTACATTGTGTGCGTGTACAGCATTGTGTGTGTGTGTGTATGCATGTATATGTATGTGTACAAGTGCAGATGTGTATGTTGTATGCGTGTGTAGAATATATGCATGTGCAATATTTGTACAATTGTGTGTGTGTGTGTGTGTGTGTGCACATGCACATAGGTGCAGACCAGAGGACAGCTTTTGGGAGTTGGTTCTTGTGGTGATATATATTTAATAAATTTAATAAAAATAGTGTCAGAGGAGAGTTACCCACAGAGCCAAGTCGTGAAGGTCAGGGAGTGGTGACCCACACCTTTAACCCCAGCTTTAAGGATGTTGAAAAAGGAAGTAAGATAGCTGGGCCTGGGGAGAGAAGGGGGCTTTTCAGCTTTCCCAGAACACTTCTTGGAGGTAGGGCTAAGGAAAGAGAGGTTTGGAATTGGATTTCGTGGGGACAGGCCTGAGGAGTTGGTGCATGAGAAGTGGCTGGGGTATGTTTCTCTGTCTCTCTGATATTCCAGGTTTTCCTCAATATCTGGCTCCAGGTTTTTATTATATACCAAATAGGATTCGTGCAATAGGTTCTTGTCTTATGCCCTTGTTTTGAGGGAGGTGCTCTCTTTTTAAATTATTTCTGTGTGTATGTGTGTGAATACATGCACACTATATGGGTGTGGCGGTCAGAGAACACGTTATGGGGTTGTTTTAGCTCTGCAGTGTGCGGGTTCTGAGAGTTGAACAGACTTCAGGCTTGGTGGCAGTTAGTTGCCTTCACCCAGTTAACTATCTAGCTGCCCTCCCTCTCACTGTTCCTGTTGTAGTGCTTAGTACTCTAGGGTAGCTGCCTTGGAGCTGTGGGTCGGTGATTCCTCTTCCTTGTAGCTCACAGCCAGCTACAGACTAAAGTCACTAAAACCATGAGCCAAAAATAATTTTTAAAAAGTTGATTAGCTCATGTATTATATAATCATAGCATACTGACTCAATGTAACCCCTTTTTCCCTTTGGAGAGGAATTGTTTTTAGCATTTCTCAAAATAATTGTTGTAAACAGTGAGAATAGAATGGTTTAGAGTTTTAAGTAACGAGGAGCAAAGTTCAAACCTCTATTGCCTTGTAATTTCTTAGGTTTTGTTTTAGTGGTGGCTGCCACCAGCCACTCTAATTTTCAGCTATGCTATGGTTGCTGGAAGGTGCCGGTGTTCTTCACAACCCGAGACAACTACTTGCCTCTGGAATGATGTCATACATGTCTTAATTAGGCCTCTTGTATGCTTTTAGAGCTTTTTCCTGTGCAGAGTAGAGAACTGTACAACTTAATATGTTCTGTTGTGTTGTAACTTTATTATACCTGGAGCATTTACCCCCTGCCTTTTGGGGGAGGGGCAGAGTCAAAGGTCTGTATGGTTGTAGCAAACCTAGACCTCTTTGTAAACAAGGCTGTGGTTTCAAACTCAGAGATCTGCCTGCCTCTGCCTTTTGAGTGGTTGGATTAAAAGCAGATGCCACCCTTGCTCTTCCACAACTTAAGAGTGAAAGAATAATAATGTATTAGTTACTTTCCGTATTGTGACAATACCTGACATGCAGTGTAAGGGAGGAAGGGCTTGTTTGGCTTACAGTTTGGGAGTACAGTCATCACACTTGCTATGCAGCACGGGTGAAGAAAGGGCTGCTCTTCCTGCCTCCACCTTCCAAGTGCAGGGATTTGAGACGGTTCTTTGGACGGCCCTCTCAGGCCCGGCTGGCATTGCTACTGTAACTGTTTGCTTCTACTGTCAGAGCCTCTTACTCGGTTATTGCTAATGCCATCAATCACTGGCATTGATTTTTTTATTTTTTTTTTCCTATAGTCTAGGCCTGTTCTCTTGCCTCAGTCTCCTGTGCTAGATTACAGGTGAGCCACCATATCCAGGCCCTTTTTAGTAGTATTCACTGTTGTCTGGAACAGTGTCCTAGGAGGAGGCACTCACGGATTTGCTGAATGCATACTGCGTAAGTGGTTAGTTGAATGCTGTTAGATTTATGTTTACTGATTTAACTTACCTATTTCCTTTGGTATCCTCAAGAAAATTATAAGGAAAAAATATATGTTTGGAGTGAGTTTTTAATGACCAATTTTTTGAAGATTAAGTTAACTATTTTTTTTTAAACATTTTTACTCTTTTATGTGCATTGGTGATTTGCCTACATGTCTGTGAGGGTGCCAGATCTTGAAGTTACAGACAGTTGTTAGCTGCCATGTGGGTGCTGGGAATTGAACCAGGGTCCTCTAGATGAGCAGTCAGTGCTCTTAACAGCTGAGCCATTTCTCCAGGCCCCCCCCCCTTTTCTCTCTCTCTCTCTTTTAAATCACAGTTCTGTATAATTGTATGATCTGTATAAGTTGCAAGTAGAGTGACGTTTACTTTGTGTTGTATGAGTACTTGATATAAGGTATATATGTGCTCTGGGTTGATCACATAACACATGATGGATGACTCACTCAGTTCAATTGCTCTTCTATAGCAGCTGGGAAACTTAGGTTTTTTTTAAAGATTTGTTTTCTGTGTACAAGTGTGTCTTCCTGTATTTATATGTGTGCACCATCTGTGTCCCCCTGTTGTCTGTAGATGTTAAAAGGCCTCAGACACCCTGGAACTCCAGTTTTGGATGATTGTGAGCCACCGTGTGTGT
>PVIH01004015.1:87893-100683 GCA_004025045.1 Sigmodon hispidus | reverse complement strand
GTATGTGCTTATTAGAGTAGGTGCCCACAGAGGCCAGAAGGTCAGGAGGAGGGTCCCTGGAATTTGAATTACATGTGGCCATTGTGAGCTGTGCAACCTGGATCCTGGGATCAGGACTCTTGTTCCTCTTCAAGAGCAGAACACTCTTTCCAGCTGTGTGGGAAACCTTTTTACTCTGGTTAGACCTAACTAAGATGATGACAATAAAATTATAATTAGGAATATTAGCTATAATTTGAGTAAATAAATTTCTGTTTATGAGGACTATATTCATTTAAAACCTAAATATTTTCTTACTGCACCTATAATCTGAACTAGTTTATAATGCAAAAAGGGAAGACTGAGGTTTGGAGATTTAGTTAAATAAAATTTGGTTTTTAGAGTGAGTGAGTTAATTATAAGGATTTTTTTTTTTTTTTTTTTTGGCAGTTACTAAGATTTTGCGAGCTCAGGTTCTCACAGCTGTGTTATAATGCAGATACAACCTGGCATACCTATGGTTGTACAGAGTAATCCACAATCCTGGCTCTTGTGCTATGTGACAGTTAATGTTGCTTTGGGTACTTTTAATTTCTAAATCTCCTGATTTACATTTAAATGAACCATCCTAACATTTCATTACCATAACCTTGCTGTTTAAAAAAATTGGCATTGTCTAGCATCCTAAGGATGGAAAAGCTTTGGAAGAGACACATTTTAGGAATGATGTGACCATTCTGTTGTAAATGAACTTGTAATGTATTGTGAGAATGTATATAGCTCTTTTCACGAAGAGGCAGTTTGCCAACAGTCAGCTCCCCTGGGTTCTGATGGAGCTGTGCCGGAGTTTCTTTCTTGTTTTTTCTTTCATACAGGTTGCTAGACAAGCAATTGAATCTCTTTCTGAATTCCGCTTTATAGACAAGGTCACTATTTTTAAGGTAATGAAGACTGAATAACTGAATTTTAACTTTTCATTTTATTCCATTAAGTATAATTCCTCCTGGAAAAACTTAAGGTTGCTGTTTTTCATTAAGGCTGGCCAGCTCTAGCAGATTTTATAATAGATCTTGGAAAGGAGTGCTCTGTAAGTTAATTGGAAAACTGGAAGCTGCCAAGAGCTTTAAAAGTTATTTGTTTAGTTATTCTAAACAATACCATTAGTTGTAAATAACCAGGAGAATATGACTAAGATTAAGGCAGGGTTTTTTTTCTTGGTAAGCTTGTGAAAGACCCTATAGCTGCAGATAGAGATATCTTGTTTGCATGGAGCAACTAAACTGGAAGCTTATGCCTTGCTGGCTACTTTTTATAATGGTGGGAAGTTCTATCTATGTAGGATAGTAGGTGAGAAAAGGCATCAGTGGTTTTTATCAGATGTAAACCTTACTGATTTCAGTAACAATCTGCCAAGAAAGGTGTGCCCACTTGTATAATCGTGGTGTGACTGTTGTGGAGGCAACTAGCCATTTTCTGTTAGGTAAGGCCCACCTCACAAGATGAAGCCCATGTACAATATTGTAAACTTGGTCAGAAACATGGGTTGGGAAGTCATAAGCATTAGTAGGGAACTTATTATAGTTTAGTTAAATTGATGTAGTATCAAAGGGCCTTCTGAATGTCCTAGGGTGCTGGAGAGATGACTCAGTGATTAAGAATGCATACTACTCTTGCAGAGGATCCACATTTGGTTCCTGCATCCAAATCAGATAGTTCACATTGTAATTACAGCTTTAAGGTATCCAAAGCCTCTGGCTTCCAAGGACACACATATAGAAATGGATTTGTAGGAAGGAGGAGGTTGACAGAAATGGGATTGAAGAATAATTAGAATGTGACTTATACATGCATGAAAATGTCAAAGAACAAATTTTTAAAAAGACTTTAATTTTAGGGCTCAAAGGATGTGGAATAAGGAATTTAGCTTCTTTTAAATTAAAAATGTGTATTTTTATTTTATAATTTTATGTGTATAAGTGTTTGCTATATGAGCACTATATACATGGAGTGCCTGGGGAAGTCAGAAAAGAGAATCAGGTCCCTAGAGTGGTAGTTAAAAGCAGCTGTGAGCTGTCCTGTGGGTGCTGGGAACTGAACAAAAGTACTCTTACCTGCTTTGCCATCACTTCAACTCCTAAAATTTTTAAATTACATTTATTTATTTGCTGTCTGTATATATGTGGCACCTGTGGAGGTTAGAGAACTCTAGAGAGTTGGTTCTCTCTACCATGTGGATTTTGAGGATGGAACTCATATTAGGCTTCGAAGGAATCCTACGAGCTCATGTGTCTCATGCCTCTTAGTTGTTTTTCTCTCCTGCCTCGTGTGTGTGTGTGTGTGTGTGTGTGTGTGTGTGTGTGTGTGTGTGTGTGTGTGTGTGCGCGCGCGCGCGCTTGTTTAGACAAGATTTTATAGTCCTGGCCAGCCTTGATTGATGACTCTTTCTTTGACTTCTTAAATTTTGGGATTACATGCACATACCACCATGTGGCCCACTAATTTTTTTCTTTAAGATTTAATTTTTAAAATTTATGTGTATCTGTATATGTCTATGTGAGTGACTGTTAACTGTGTGTGTGTCTGCAGAGGTCAGAAGATGATGACTGATTCCTTGAAGTTGGAGTTACAGGTGCTTATGAGCTAGCTACTTGATATGGGTGTTGGGAACTGTACTGGGGTCCTTTCCAAAAAAACAACCCAAAACCAAAAAAACAGGTACTCTTAACTACTGCGCAATCATTCTATAGGCTGAGTATGTGGCTCTAAGGTCCATATAATAAAATAAAAAGGGTAGTTACGTAGTAGGACAGGCTCATAGTTCCAGGAAATTGACTCAAACCAGTTCCAAGGCATGCTTCCTTATGAGCCAACCTGGAGTCTGCCATAGGGCCTAACAACAAATGCTGTCAGAGGTCCTGGGTGGCCTTAGCTTAGGGTTTCCCCCAACTAATTCTTAAAACTTAAATTAACCCGTTTATATTAATTTGTGTTCTGCCATGTGGCTCGTTACCTCTGCTCAGTAAAGTACTGTGCTTTCCATTTCCTCTGAGTCTGGCTGGTGAATCCTGCCGCTCCTTCCCAGAGCTACTATCTCTGCCTGGAATTCCCATCTATCCTCTCCTGCCTGGCATTGGGTAGATCAGCTCTTTATTAAATCAATCCAAGGTGCTTTTCCAGAGACACATCTTCATAGTATACAAAAAGATTATCCCACAACAGGAGGGAAAAGGCAAGGAAGAAATAATGTGATTATAATCTCAAAAAAGTATTAAGGCCAGTCCTCCATATTTTCTCTAAAGGTTGACATTTTTTTTAAATTTAATTGTGACATAATACATATTTATCTAGTATCCACAGCCTCTGATGATTCTATAGTTACTTATATTCTGATTTTTTTTATTCAAGGATTGGAAGGTTGTGTTATGGAATATACTCTTCAAGCTTATTTTTTTTTAAACACTTTTATTTATTTATTTAATTATTTGCCTTGGTGTTTGCCTGGAACTGGAACTACAGACAGTTGTTAGCTGCCATGTGGATGCTGGGAATCGAACCCGGGTCCTCTGGAAGAGCAGACGGTGCTCTTAACCGCTGAGCCATCTCTCCAGCCCTACTCTTTAAGCTTATTAAGTTGAACAAAATACAGTGTTTTCTCTCATGGACTGTTTCAGTCTGGACCCTTTCAGATGCCTCTGGCTGTTTTTTCCCTTATATCTACAATAAATCCCTTCTCCTCAATCATTCCTAGGAACATTCATGTGCTCATTTTCATTTAGATACTTGTCTATTTTTATTCACTTATCTATGGCTTGATATTTCACAGCTAAACAGCCTTAAAATTATTTTTCTTATAGATAAAATTGTATTTTATTAAACAATTTTACATTAGGCAGTCTGTTTCTCTAATGTCTTTTGAGTCCTGAACAAGTTCTGTCTTCCAGTGTCTGTACACCTGTTGTGTCTCAGTGTGTGCAGTTGAGTGCTTGCTTCTCTTCAGCCTCTTTAACTAGGGTGGCTTCCCTTAGAGGAAGGACCTTAGAGACTAAGAGTTTGTAGAATTTGGAACTGGAGGGCTGGAGAGATAGTTCAGTGATTAAGAGCATGGACTGCACTGACTGTTCTTCCTGAGGACCTGAGTTCAATTCCCAGCATCCACATGGCAGCTAACAATTGTCTGTAATTCCAAGATCTGACACCTTTACCGAGTTATTCATGCAGGCAAAACACCAATTCACATGAATTAAAAAAAAAAAAAAAGAAAAAAGAATTTGGTAGTGGAGATTTTGGGGAAGTTGTTTAGTCACAGTTAAGTTTGGAGATATCAAGTAGAAATCTGTATAGCTGGCTTCATTTAAATTCGGATCAAGTAACTGAGTCTGAGATAATTGCCTAGAGGTGATCAGTTGGGCACAGCTTTTGAGTTGGTCTTTGTAGGTCTGTTTTGTCCATTTCCCACCTGGAGAGGCCAATCGTCATTTTGATTCTTCATTCTTCCACCTTGAAAGTAGCGGAACCTTAACTTTTTAGTGGAGTTCACTCTTAACATATGGGAAGTCCTGGGGCTCTGAAGTGTCAAAATCAGGAAAACAAAAAATTCAGAAGATTTTTGTTTGTTGTTTTGAGTCAGGGTTTTATTCTGTAGCTCAAGCTGGACTCAACTCAGTATCTAGGATACTGCCTCAACCAAACTTTGGCATTACCAGGCATAGACCATCATTTCTATCTGTTGGTTTCTGGTCCTCACATGGCAGCTTATCCAGTTCTTTATCCTCTGATGCTCTCTTCTGACTTCATGGGCACTCTGAATGTATGTGTTATGCATACATACATAAAGGCAAAATAAAACATAGAAACGAATCTTAAATTAATTTCACTGTAGGTGCGTGGTGCACACTTTTTATCTGAGCACTTCAAAGACAGAAACAGGTTGGTCTCGAGTTCCAGGCCAGCCAAGGCTAGCTACATAGTGAGACCTTGTCTCAAGTAGAATAAAAACTTAAACACTGAAACTTTGCTTTTTAAAAATTGGTTTCTCTGTGTCTGGAAAGCATTTTATTTTAGAGAAATTAGAAGAATTTCTTTGGGAAAGTGAGTAGTTGTTAGTGGTAGAGTGACTGACTTACTTGGGTCAGGCCCTGGGTTAAATTCCAAGGACTACTACCCTCTACCCAAAAAGTGAATTGTGTTATGCTTGCTCAGTACCTATGAAATGCTCTAAATGCTCACTTAGAACTCAGTTTACTTAATCACAGGGTCTAGGTCTCTAATCTTGAAAGGCTCTCTTATTTGCACTGAAGCAATCTCTTTGAAATGTTAGGAAACTAGGATCCACAGGGCAAATAATTTCTTCTCAAATGTCTTACCTGTGACATTTGATGACATTTGCGTAGCTGTTAGCAGCCTTTAACCACTTAGACCATCCCATCTCTTAAGGCTTACTGACTAGTGGACAAATAACCTTTAAAAACCAAAGTATATAGGTTGGGCATAATATAAGCATAAGGAACAAATTCTCTGGAAACTGTATTTTGTGTTGTTAGATTGGGCAAGTCCACCCTCCATTCCTATTATGTGACTCAGCATTTTATTGATGCTTAGATAATTAAAATGAAATGCTGGAATTTTGAAAATTTAACATCAATTATTTTGCTTATTATAAAATCAGAATCCATTTTCAAATTATATCTTTGGGTTTCTTGACCTTTTAATATTTATTTTTATTATTTTTATGTGAATTGGTGTTTTGCCTGCATGTGTAACTGTGTAAGGGTGTCAGATCTTGAAATTACAGACAGTTGTTAGCTGCCTTGTGGATGCTGGGAATCAAACTCAGGTCTTCCAGAAGAACAGTCAGTACCTGACCTTTTCTTAATTTGGTGAAATATGCTTCTCTATCAATTAGTCTGATAGTTACTTAATATTAGATTGAAGTTATGTAGTTTTGTGATAAAGTATTACAGGTGCCACAGATGTCAGATTCAGTAGAGTTGTGAGCTGCCCAATGTGAGCGCCAACATGAACGCCGGTGATTGAATTTGGGTTCTCTGGTAGATTAGCATGTGCTGGCGTTGGACTCACAGATCTGCCTGCCTCCACCTCCTAAGTGCTGGAATTAAAGGCACACACCACCACCATAGCAGTAGTTACTTCTAATTGCTGAGCCATCCCTATAGACTAGTTTTATCTTTTTTTTTTTTTTAACACTTTTATTTATTTATTTGCCTTGGTGTTTGCCTGGAACTGGAACTACAGACAGTTGTTAGCTGCCATGTGGGTGCTGGGAATCGAACCCGGGTCCTCTGGAAGAGCAGACGGTGCTCTTAACCGCTGAGCCATCTCTCCAGCCCCTAGTTTTATCTTTTTTAGTATATTGGTGTCAGTTTATCCTCTGTTAATGATGTTAATTTCGATAATTTGGTTAAGGGTGTGTGTTCTACCTTGTTTTGTAAGGTCAAGTTAGTGTTTTGCCATAAGTAATCTGGGTTTCTATGACATCGTATAGTTATTTAGTATTTCTGTATTTTCAATTAGTATTCATCTATTTGATTTTTTTTTTTTTTTTTTAAATAAGATCTTTTGGCTTTTCATCTCAGTAGAGGCATATGGCCAGGTAGATCTCCGAATGTGAGGTCAGCCTGGTTTACATAGCAAAGCAAGTTCCAAGCCAGCTAGGGCTACATGGTGAAACCCTGTCTCAACCATCTTCCATTAAAAATTGATGGGAGAATTCCCACAGAGCCATACCTGGTTTGGCTCCAGAGTGTTAGCATCTAGCTTTAATCTATCTTATAATATAATATATATATTTCTAAGATTATTTATTATGTATACATAATATGTGTCCCTGAAGGCCAGAAGAGGGCACCAGGTGGTTGTGAGCCACCATGTGGTTGCTGGGAATTGAACTCAGGACCTCTGGAAGAGCTGTGAAGTGCTCTTAACTTCTGAGCCATCTCTCCAGCCTCTTAATCCACCTTTTGTTTCTTTTGTAGGCCTCTATGTGAATCTTGTCTGAGAGTTTCTCGGGTACAAAGCCTATGGAAAACTTGGTTGGGAAAAAATAAGGCACACTGTGATATTCCTTAATCGACAATTTGTATTTGGCATTGTCCCTTTGAAAGCTTAGTATGTTTTGGGGATATGGAAATGAATTTGCTAAAGGTGTAAACTGAAGAACAGTGAAAAAGTCCCCTGGCTAAGAGAGTGTGTCTCAGTCTGGGAGAGGCTGAGTCCCCCTGCGGCTGGAAGGGCTAAAAAATTCATCCTTAAGTTGTGCTGTGTCCTTTTTCCATGGACCCCGCATGAACCAACATCTGTTCAACAACAAAAACAAAAAGTGTGTGTGTGTGTGTGTGTGTGTGTCTGTCTGTCTGTCTGTCTGTCTGTCTGTCTGTCTGTGGCTTTGTGCATGTGGGCACAAACTGCCTGTGGAGGTTAGACTGTGGAGGTTAGACAAGGCATTGGATTCCCCTAGGCCTGGAGTTATTGCCAGTTGTGAGGCACCTGAACTTGGGTCCTGTGCAGGAGTAGCGCTCTTAACTATGGAGTTTTCTCCAGCCAATACTTAAGTGCTCTTTCTTGATTCTTCCATGAATCACTTATTACTGTGGTTATTCCTTAAGTGGTGATATCCCTTTTTCTTACCTTTTACAAAACTAACGAATAAAAGCCAGTCACAAAATAACAGGCTTTTATTCCTTAGTTTAGATTGGTCTTTAATTTGTTATCTTTCTAAGCTTTCAGAATGCTGGGATTAACAGGGTAAGCCTTAGCCTAAACGGTGTTTTACCTAAATACATTATTATGTATTCATTAGGTCTTTTATTTGGAAGAACTTTTCCGTTAGTTCATATTAACATAGACTGTTCTATCTAGAGGATCACAGTCTGTTTTATCTAATTAAATCTGTAGAAAAGCATTGGTTGTAAAACAGCACTGGTTGGTAGTCTTCCTGTATAAATGATACAAGTTCAAAGTAGTTAAGATGATTAAATGTGCTCTTGGATTTTGTTGTCCTCATTATATCCTGTAAAGAGTTTAATTTTGTTAATTGTGAAAATAACTTTTTCCCTGAATGATTGTGTAGTTCCATAATACTAGAAAATGCAGTTAAGAGCTGGGTGGTGGTGGTGATTTAGATTGTCTGGAGCTCGATCTGGTGTGTTCTTTAAGCTCCTGGCATGCTATGGTGCACAGATACATATGTAGGTAAATCAACTTTAAACACATACAATAAAAAAATTAATCTAAAATAATAATGAAGTGAGGTGTGCCTTTGGAGATCACAGTAGATGTAAGAAAAAAAAAACTGATAAAAAAAATTCTGTATTAGTTTCTGAAGAAATTTTCTTTCTTTTTCCTTCTCTTTTTTCCTAAAATCAAAGTCTCACCATATAGCCTTGGATGGCCTGGAACTCGTTAAGTAGAACAGCCTGGCATCAAATCCGTAGAGATTTGACTGCCCTTACCTCCCCACTGTTGGGATTAAAAGCGTTCGTCATCAGACTTGGCAGAAGTTTCTGTTAAAATACACTTCACTTTAGCTTTTTTATGCAGCACCAACGTTGGACTGGAAAAACTGGAAGTAGAAATATCTTGGTATCAGAGAAACTAAAATTGAAAGGTTCTGTGGGTTCGGGATTGTCTCTTATTATTTGTGAACATGAAATTGTTATGTGTAAGAGGTCTTCTGGAGGTTAGTTATAATTATTTTATCTTGTGAATGTTAATTTACTGATAGGAAAGTCTTTGTTAGAGGTTTATGATCTGTTTTATATTTCTGTTTGATGTTTGCCTGACTTTGGCTTTTTGTTTCTTAGAAATGACTGCCATCCACACTGGCAACATAAACTTCAAATGGGACCCCAAAAGTTTGGAGATCAGGACTCTGGCTGTTGAAAGACTGTTGGAGCCTCTAGTCACACAGGTAAGAATCTGGAAACACATGCATAGTTGTCCTAACATTCTTCGGCAATAGCCTGGCTAACAGACCATGACTACAGTTGTTAGCTCAGGGTCTTATTGAATTGGTTAAGTTAACTTAGCTGGGTAGTACTTAGATGATTTGGCTCCATTACTATTGACACATATATTTATTTGTTAAAAAGTATTTTTATTTTGTGTCCATTGGTGTTTTGAGGATGTCAGATCTTGGAGTTACAGACAGTTCTGAGTTGCCATGTGATTGCTGGGAATTGAACTTGGGTCCTCCGGAGGACAGTTAGTAACTTTTAAACACTGAGCCATCTCCCCAGCCCCACATATATTTATTTAATTTTTTTTTTTTTTTTTGTTACTGCTTTTGAGACAGTTTTATATTACCAAGACTGACCTCAAAGCTCCTTAGGTAGTTGAGGCTTAACTAGAAACTCCTGATCCCTGTCTTCACCTCGTATATATTGCTTGGATTAGAGCCATTTTAGCCTATAGCTGCTACCATTTTCTAAAGTCTTATTGCTGTTAGTATATAGTGCAAATTTCTAATTATTTGTGCCTTGCTGCTAACTTTACTCTTTGGTAGAGAGAAAATCCAAGGAAGATGGCACTTAATTGTTACATTTCCTCATTCAGCTTAATGCACCTTCCGTTGTGTAGGATTAGTTGTTAGGTAATTGAATTTGAGGTGTAGGTTCTGTTATAATACATGTATCATAATGTGATGGCATTTATTAACTTAGCAGTTTGCATTATATTTTTTACTCCTTTGGCATAACTAGTATATGTGTATATTTATATATTAGAAAGAAAATGAGAATGGCATTTACTATTTTTAAAAATTGCTTTCCAAGTCATAAATCCTTTTATATGTCTATGTAGCTGTGTGGGGCTTAGGTAGAATATATGCTATACCTTTCATTCAAGTCTTAGGTTTGGCAGATTTACAAAAAATATTTCATGTGCATTGGTGTTTCACTTGCATATATGTCTGTGTGAAGGTGTCAGATCCCCTGGAACTATAGACAGTTATGAGCTGCCAGGTGGTGCTGGGAGTTGAACCCTGTTCCCTGGAAGAACAGCCAGTGCTTTACTGCCAAACCATCTCTTCAGCCCCGTGTTTGGCAGATTTATTTGTAACAAATCTTTAATCATCTTCAACCTACAGATCATCTGGTATATTAAACCTATTAAGGATGGCTAAAGTTCTGGAACTTTAAACATCACAGTGTGCTTCTTGGGCAATCTTTCTTTTCTTTATTAAGGACCTGTACTAATTAATGCTAAGATTTGTGTTAATAAGCTTGAACAGACGTCAGAAGTAAGTTATCTTAAAATATTTTTTTACATTGGTGATAATGACAAAATGTAGCCTTCTGGAAAAGCTAAATTTGTTGTTCAGCTTTTTCTGGAATTTGACTTAAAAAAAAAAAAAAGGCATTGCACTTATCACTAATTTTAGCCTCTGAAGTCACTCTAAAACCCAGGATTATTTAAGAAATTAAAATATGCATTATATTTCTTATCTTACACATTAAGTAAATTATTTTGGAAACTGAACATAGCATTATTTTTCTATTATCAAATCTGGAAAGAATGGTGTTACTTCATGCTTAGCAAGCTCTGTAAGTGCGATGCCTTACTTCCTTATGAATTTAGGCTTGCTGTCTTTAAAGATATTAGTCTGTTATTTTTCATTTTAAATGATAATTTTGTTTTTAAATTAAACTCTTAGGTGACAACCCTAGTGAACACCAACAGTAAAGGGCCCTCTAATAAAAAGAGAGGCCGCTCTAAGAAGGCCCATGTTTTGGCTGCATCTGTTGAACAAGCAACTGAGAATTTCTTGGAAAAGGGGGATAAAATTGCAAAAGAGAGCCAGTTTCTTAAGGAGGAGCTTGTGGCTGCTGTAGAAGATGTTCGAAAGCAAGGTAGGTCAATAATTGCTTTATATATGAAGAAAGACAGGTCTCCCTAGAAATTAAATAAAATTCAAAAATTAAATTTATTTATATTTGTACATATGCCTGTGTTTGTACTCAGCATGTATGTGGAAGTCAGAAGACAACTTTTTTTTTTTTTTTTTTTTTTTAAAAAAAAAAAAAAAACCAACAAAACTGTGTGTCCTGGGGATTGAATTCAGGTCATCAGGCTTGGCAGCAACTTACATTTACTCACTGAAACATCTCACTGGCCCTAACTGGTGCTGTGACACCCTCCCCCCCTCCCCCAGGCTCACCAGAGTAAAGTTGTCTGCTCTGCCATAAGACATAAGAACGCTCTGGAAGTTCTGTAGCAAGTTGGTAACATCTACTGAAGTATATGAATGAGCTGTTTTGCCAAACATGCCCAAGAGGCAAACCACAACCACCGAACAGCTTGGGATCAGAAACACCCTGGACTGACCCTTCAAACCCCAGTCCAACTATAGGAACACCTGACTCACTCTTGAGGGAGGGGGGAAAGAACTGGATTTGGCCAGAAGTGGAAACTGATCTAAGCATTATTGGGTCACTGGGACCATAGGACTGTCTGCTCCCTGCCCAGGGAGGGGATGGGGAGTTGCAGAGAAGAAAAATGACCAGATGTGTTGGGAGGGGGAAGAGACCTTGAATAAGGATATACAGGGATAGGAAAAAAAAAAAATTCAGAGGGAAAGATGAACACAAAGAAAATATATGTGTAGCAATCTTATTTGTATTTCCACCCTTGATAAGCCATGCTTATGATTCTTATCCTCTATATAGTTATTGTTAACTTTTCCGCATTTTAAATTCTTTTTACTGTTTTTTTTTCTTGATAAATACAAAATAAAGAAGGAAAAAAAAATGAATGAGCTATTTTGGAAACAGATATCCATTTGTATTCAAGATTCAGATGACAGTACTCAACTAACCCCAAAGGATCATATGTGTTCCTTTGAAGCTACCATTGTTTTTTGAGTGATTTATTAGTTATAAGAAAATATGAATTTCTTTCTCTAGATATAACTTGTTTTCCTATTATATTAAATAAATGCTTATCTAAGAAAATGTCTTGTTGGTATCTATGGAAACACCTGGTTTCTAAAGGCAGTGTAAGACATTGTGTTTGCTCTGTATCAGTGTTGACTACTTTTGATTAGATAAGAATTTCTAATTTTTTTGTAAAGGGCCAGGCAGTATTTTAGTCTTACTAGCCATAAACTGAGTGTTGAAACTGTTCAGCCGTGCTCTTGAGTTGGGAAAGCAGTTATGGAGAATACATAATATACATAAGTGTGCAAGATGAGATTTAGTAAAACTTACAAAAGCAGAAGGTATGCTGTTTTGACATACAAAATACAATTTGCTAATCTCCAATCTAAGATTTTACTACACTGTTAAACAAGTCTTCTATATTCAAAGAAGTATTTGTTTATGTATTTATAATACTTTTGTGTTCCAAGTCAGATTTTCTGTGTGTGCCCTGTGGTTTTTATTTTATTTTTTTAAGGCAACCATAATGAATGCATACAGTTTTGTAGCATAATTTTCTTTTTGTTTATTAGTTCCTTATGAATAACATGGTATGAAAATTTGGAAACCTTAAAACACTAGCATAATGATATAAGAGTGTCAGAAACATCCACATTTATAAAACTCAGGTCCATTTTCCTTAATAAAATGACTATGTGAGCCTCTCATGGCAAATGAGAGCCAGTTACTAATTTTAGGGCTTCTAAACTCCTATGGTCTAGGGTTACATTATAATGACAGTCTACTTAAACTAGGTGCTGAGCCTTATACAGGCTAAAAGCATATTGATTAGGTCAGTTTTAGTTTTGAGTGTTCCCCATCCCCAGTTTTTTTTTTTTTTTTTTTTTTTTTTTTTTTTTTTTTTTTTTTTTTTTTTTTTT
>PVIH01004015.1:0-87793 GCA_004025045.1 Sigmodon hispidus | reverse complement strand
CTGTATATCCTTTCTCAAAATTTAAGTGTGTTTTACCTTTCATTGACAAATATGAATGTTTTTGTGTAGGTGGAGAATTATAAAATGTTGATACATTGCACATGGTATAAGAATTATTCTTTCTGTGTTTTTAGTATATTCATAGGGTTAGCTAGCCATGATGCTGCCTTAAGTTCAGAGCATTACCTCCAAAGATACTTTTTACTCATCATAAGTCACTGATGCCCTGTGCATCTTAAAAAAAAAAAAAAAGTGGGGTCTTGCTACCCTACCCTTGCTACCTAGCTCAGATTTGCCTGGGACACTGAATCATTTTGCCTCAGTCTCACAAATTGTCATAAGTGTGTACCATCATGCCTGATCCCATGCATATGTATTTCAACAGTTCATACAGAAGAGGGTTGCCTCTGGTTATCGGAAGTGTATTTTATGAGTCCTTGAATAATAAAGGAGTTCTGAACAGAAAAAGAAAGCAGGTACCTGCTTAAGGGCCATTCAACAGACAGATGAGATTTTTAAGAGATTAGAAATTACAGCCCTCCCAGAAGTAGTAGCACACACCTTTAATCCCAGCACTCAGGAGGCAGAGGCAGGCAGATTTGAGGCCAGCCTGGTCTGTAGAACCAGTTTCAGAACAGCCAGGGCTACACAGAGAAACCTTGTCTCAAAAAAAAGAGGTTTCAGGGGCTGGATAGATAACTCAGGGGTTAAGAGCACTGACTGTTCTTCCAGAAGTTCTGAGTTCAATTCCCAGCATCCGCATGGTGGCTCATAACCATCTATGATGACATCTGATACCCTCTTCTGTATACTGTATACATAATAAATAATTAAAAAAAGAGGTTTCAAAAACAGGACCAGTGATGTTAAATTGTAAGTGGGGAAATGAGAAATAGTTTCTATATTAGTTAGTTGGTTTGTCCTAATTGCTCTAAGAAAATACCTGACAGATGCAACAACATAAGGAAGCTATCTTGGCTCAAGGTTCAGGGATACTGCACAGGATGTTGAGGAGGGTATGGCAGCACGAGCAGGTATCTAGTCACAGTGCACCTCTAGTCAGGAAGCAAAAGTTCTGAACACTTGTGCGTAGCTTGTTTTCTTCTTTTACTCAGTTCAGTGCCATTGTTCACATGTAGAATAGGTCTTTCTCAATTAACATAATATAGATAATCTCACATAGATATCCCCAGAAATTTGTTTCTGAGATTATTCTAAATCTGAACAAGTTGATACTCAAGATAACTGTTACATACCTTCTACTGGAATAGGATTTTACTTGATGGTTGTTGTGGGCTAGCTGTAGTCTTAGAAAGTTTAGACAGGAAGATTGAGGGGCTACATAGTCATTCTTTATCCTTAAAAAAAAAAAAAAAAAAAAAAAAGAACTAAGCTAAAACAGCAGGGCTTGTAATACTGGGCCCTTATCAGCAGTTGGCTTTCAAAAGCTGAAAAAGTAGGTCTTGCTCTAATAGCAGCAACTTTTTCCCTGCTGCTTATGTATACACCTGGGTGAAGACTCACAGAAGCAGAGGCACAGCTTTACACCATCCCACACTGTTTCTAATAACATTTTTCCCCCAGTAAAGAGGCCAGCCAAGTAGCTAGCATGGACTACAGAATGAAGGCTATGTCTGGGGGTGGGGAGGGACAGCAAAAACTAGAAAGAAAATGCAAGACGGTTCAACTGAATACATGATTGGGTAAAAGGGAATCTTCTAGGAAGAATATATGATGGGAAAAAGAGAATGAAATGGGCCGGTTGATTATGTTTGCTTCTCTGATGGGGAAGACACTCTCCAGTAGCGTCTTAGTTGTCTGTTGCTATATAGACCCCATGACCAAGACAGCTTACATGAGGAAGACTTTGTTGGGACTTATAGTTTCAGAGGGTGAGTTAGAGTTCATACTGATCTTGGTGGGGCATGGTGGCAGGCAGGCATGGTGCTAGAGCAGTAGCTGAGAGCTTGCATCCTTACCACAGCATGAAACAGAGAGACACTGGGATTGGTGTGAGCTTTTGAAACCTCAAAGCTCATCCCTAGGAACACTCCTCATCCACACCTCCTAATCCTGCCCAAACAGCTCCATCAACTAGGAC
The DNA here is from genome assembly GCA_004025045.1 of Sigmodon hispidus. NCBI lineage: Eukaryota > Metazoa > Chordata > Mammalia > Rodentia > Cricetidae > Sigmodon > Sigmodon hispidus. Next base: position 85,692 of record PVIH01004015.1, on the reverse strand, counting down.
CAAACATTCAAGTCTCTGAGCCTGTAGAGAGAGTTCTCATTCACACCACCAAAGGAGAGAGGGTGTTTTTTCTGTTTTGTTTTAGAACTTACAGTTAGGACACATGGGCATGAAACATAAACTAATAGAATGAATATAGAAAGGATGATGAGAAGATAAATACCAGGTTAGAAGTCTCCCTTCCTTCACGTGTTAGAATGTTTATTGGCTCTTGAAGTGGAGAGGAAAAGGAGAACATCATTGAGGGAAGCAGGAGCACATGCATGTCCAAGCCTGCAGAACTGTGAGGACTCCTACTGCAGGAGAATGTTAATGGAGTGTCTGGGGCTTTTGCTCAAATAGTAGAGTGGATGCTAAGCATACACAGGGTTGTGGGTTTGATTTCAGAAAACATCCTTCCCCCTAAATGGTCCAAGAAATTATTCCCTGTGAGTTTTTTGTTTTCAGGCCCAGGCTGGCCTTGAATTTACCTTTAGCTTCTCAAGTAGCTGGAGTTAAGGGTGTGCTCCTGGCTTAGGGCACTATTTTAGAAAGTGGCTTGGAATGCCAGATGTTGAAAGATGTTTAAGGAATGGTGTTGAATCACAGGATTCTATGGTTGGGACAGGGTTAGGGCTTCCCATACGCTCCAGCACATCACATGATACAGGCAGGACTCACTCCCCCCAGGAGACAACTCTTTCCAGTATTGATTTGTGTTTATTTTTAAAACTTAAAAATCTGTAAACTGAAATGTTTCTTTAATATTAAGCAGTTCTTCCATCTGGGCAACATCAAATATAAGGAAAAGTGGTGGTATGTGGAAGATTAGTCTTTGAGGTTTGTACAGGAAGGTTAAAGAGCTTGAGATGAAGGAGAGTCTAGCAGGCCCCTGAGTCTGGACACCATTGTCACTGCTGTGTGGTAATGAGATGGAGAAGTACAGAGGAATAAGTTGTCATGCAGGTCAACTTTTGTGCAGATAGCTCTTCTTGTACTAGATAAAATAAGGGAGCTGGCACAGGAAGTATTGTCTAATTTATTTTCCTGCAACCTGAATCATTTTAGGAACATGTTGAGACAATGGTTGGGTGCTAAGAACTGAGGTAAATTATTTAAAGTTGAAAGTATTCCTTTCAAGGGTTTGGGGTGTAGCTCAGTAGGTAGGGTGCTTGCTTAGCATGCTTGAGGCCTTGAGTTTGATCTCAGCATCACATAAAGCCAGGCAGAAGTGGCATTCCCCTGTAATCTCAGTCAGTACTCAGTAGGTGGAAGCAGGAAGTTCTAGGGCATCCTTAGCTACATAGTGAACTCAAAGCCAGCCTGGGATACATCCTGAGATACATGAGACTCTGTCTCTGAACAAAAAAAGGAAAAGGAAAAACCCTCATCTCAGCAAAGAGCCATTTGAAGTTACTTGTGCCAGTGTTTAGTCTAGTCAACATTGCTTGACAATATTTGGTCCAGTAATTTAGTTATATTAATAACAGTTACTAGGTTGCTTTATTTTATTTTTATTTTGAAATAATTCTAAATTCACTGGAAATGGTAAAGTTAGTGGAGAGGTCCAGTGCCCTTCATTCTTGTTTACATCTTTTGGAACTTTGTATAATGTGATTTCAAAATCAAGACACTGACACTGGTTTGGTGTGTATGTATAACTCTACTCTTTTTATTATATCTGTAGATTTTATATAACTACTGCTGTCAAGATACAAGGAACTAGTTCATTTTCGCAAAGATTTAATCTACTGTTTGGTATTCATTCATGTACCCCTTCTCATTCCTGAATCACTTTGTAATTCTGTCATTTTAAGGATGTTACATTCATTTTTTGAGATTGGCTTTTTCTCCACTGAGCATAGTGTCTTATTTTGAAGGCCATTAATATAGGTGTACATAATGATGGTTTAAACTTCTAATTGCTGCTCTGTGGCATAGTTATAACTTATCCACGGGAAAGTATATGTGTTTCTTATATTTTATCCACTTAACAGGTCTTTTTCTGTTTTGTTCATAAAGACTTTTATTTTAATTATGTGCATATGTGTATGTGTCTCTATTTATGTATGGGTATATGTATGTGGGTCTAGGTGCCTTGAAGGTCTGAAGAGAATGTTAAATATTCTTGAAGACAGTTTTGAGCTGCCTCATATGAGTGCTGGTAACCAAAATTGGTTGTCTGCCAGAGAAATATGCAGTCTTAACTATTGAACCTTTTCTCCAACCTTTTAATATCCCCCCCATAGTAAAAGTTTAATTTTCATTAAGTCTACACTATTGATTTCCCACACCATTTATGGGTCTAAATTCTCATGAAAGTTTTCCTATTTTCTTTAAATAATTTTCGTTATCATTTTATTTATTCATCTGTCCATCCATCCTCTATCTGTCCTTGGGGGTGTTGAGACAGTGTCTCTCTATGTAGCACTTGTTGCCCTAGAATTTACTGTGTAGACTAGGCTGACTACATAGTGAATTCTGGGGCAGCAGAGTCTTTCTTCTATGTTTACTCTTCCTGCGTTATTCAGCTATTGTAGTTGTTTCAGCTCCCTGTGTAAGTGTCATTTTGGGGGAAATGAATACTTTTCCTAAATTGTATTCAACCAACAAACAAGATATATTCTCTGTTTTGTTTTGATTTCTTTTGTCAATATTTAACATATAAATTCTCTATATACTTAGATTTATATGTGAGCATTGCATTTAAAATGAAAAAAAAAAAAAAAAACCAAAACTTTAAAACGAATTTTCCTAGATGATGGCAGCACATGCCTTTAGTCCCAGCACTTGGGAGGCAGAGGCAGGCAGACCTCTATGAATTAGAGACTAGCCTGGTCTACAGCGTGAGTTCCAGGACAGCCAGGTCCAGAAACCCAGTCTTGAAAAACAAAACTAAAAGAACAACAACAACAAAAAATTGTATCAGTGTTTTGTCTGCATGTATGTCTGTACATCATTTGCCAGATTGATGTTTGTAGAGGTTAGAAGAGGGCATTGGATGACCTGGAGCTGGAGTTACAGATGGTTTTAAGCTAGTATGTGAGTGCTAGGAATCTAATTTGGGCTCTCCTTCTAAGCAACTGGTGTTTTTTAATCAATGAGACATTTTTTCATTTCTTAAAATTCTTAAAAAACTTTTGTTTGTGCCATGTAGGTCTTGGAGTTCAAACTAATTATAGGCATTTAATTTTAAAAATTATTCGTTTGAGAGGTGATGGTGCATTTTTTTAATCTCAGCTCTCAGGAGGAAGAGGCAGGTGGATCTCTTGAGTTCGAGGCTAGCCAGGCCTGCTGTGGTACTATGCTTTTGTACCCTGTAAATATTTGCAAATAATAAGCCTGAGCCATAGACCAATCAGTTTGTAATTAATATAAGACTTTGGTGATTATTTGGGACTTGGTCCAGACCATAGGGCTAGGCCAGGCCAGGAACTTCTGACTACACAGGCCTACAGAAGTTCCAGGACAGCCTGGACCTTATACAGGGACACCCTATTTGGAAAAATCAACAACCAATCAGCCAAATAAATAATTAGTGTATATATGTATGTATGTATATATATATTTAATAGTTTTATAGTGCTGGAAATTGAACCATGGGGCCTTGTACATGCTAGGCAAGTACTCTGCTATTGGTCCACATTCCTACTCCTACCCAAATATTTTATTGTATCATCTTTTCACATGCTACTAGATTTAAGATGAATAATATTTTTATTAGAGCTTTAGGAATATTATGTATGTGTATGTGATCTGTGTGTATGCATGTCATAGGTGGGTGCTTGTAGAGGACGGAGTTGTTGGATCCCTTAGAGCGGGAATTGTAAGCCTTGGTGAGCTGCCTAATGAAAGTGCCGTGATAGGGATTTCAGCCTTGTGAAAGAACCGCAAGGGATTTTAACTGCTGAGCCATTGCTCCAGCCCCAGCCCCAGCCCCGGCCCCAGCCCCAAGAGTAATATTTTTTTTAATGTTTTGATTGTGTGTGTGTGTGTGTGTGTGTGTGTGTAAGAGATGTACCCCTGCAGTCGTGCACGTGGAGATCAGAGGACAGTTTGCAGTAATTGGCTCTTTCTGTTAGGTACTGAGTTTAGGCCCTCATGCTTGGTGGCAAGTTCCTGTACCTCAGCCATTTCTGTGGCCCAGTGTCTTTTTTTTTTAAATAATCAATATTTATACAATTTTTTATGTGTATAGTTCTTTTTCCTGCATGTACTACACATATGCCTGGTGCCTGTGAGGGCTAGAAAAGGGTGTCACATCCAGTGAACAAGTTACAAATGGTGTGAACTGCTGTGTAGATGCTGGGAATTGAACCTAGGTTCTCTGGAAGAGCAGCTAATACTGAAACCACTGAACAGTCTTCAACCTGGGACAGAAAATTTTTAAAAATTAAAAAAAAATGTAATAAAATACATAAATTCAACACAGCTTGGTGAACTATATAGATTGGTAACCATTTAGAAAGAGTCCTGAGGGACTGGAGAGATGGCTCAATGGTTAAGAGCACACGGATTGTTCTACAAGAGGACCCTGGTTCATTTCCTGGCACCCACATGGCAGCTCATTATTTACTAATAATGCCATGCATTGTAGAGATAAGATTTCAACTTATTGGAAGCTACCAAAATTGTTCTCTTCTGAGTATCAATCTTTACATCAATCTGTTCCCTTTCTCCCTCCCTCGACAGGATCTTATTAGGCTGGCTTTGAACTCATTATATAGATGTCCCTAACTTTGCATTCTTGTTCCTCTTCCAACCATCTCCTGAGCTGTGAGATAACAGGCATGCACCCTTCTCTAGTCTGTGTAATCCTTTTATGTAAAACATTACTTATTAGTTTCAAGGCATAAATTTTGTCTATCAAAGCTTATGCCTTTGTAAACAGTTGATTTGTGAACTTCTATAATGGCTTAGTTACTTCTAGCTACTGTTAAGTAGAAATCAGGAACACAATTTTATAATCATGTAAAAACTGGTTGTCTTACAGCATTCTGTAAAGGATGAATAATGAAAGTTTTCTTTTTTAAAAAAGTTGATATTAATTGAAAAATTATTTATTATGTAGTAAGATGTTGAGCATATGGGGGGCCTCTTCCTTTTTACAGTGTGAATGATTTGTATGGAGGGAGTTTGTGTGCCATTGTGTGTGGGCTTTGTTTTGTTTTTGGAATGTATTTGTGTGTGTGTGTGTGTGTGAGAGAGAGAGAGAGAGAGAGAGGGTGCATGTGGGTGCATGTGGGTATAGCATGCTCAAGGTTGACCTTAGTGTCTTGTTTGATTGCTTTCCAGCTGAGGCAGGGTCTCTTCTTGAATGCAGAGGTGCAGCGAGCCAATCTGAGGTTTGTAGCTTCTGGGAGTCTGAACCTCAGTCTTCATGCTTGCACTTCACTCAGTGGTACATTTTCCTAGGCCCTACATTTCTTTCTTTCTTTCTTTCTTTTTTTTCTTTTTTTTTTTTTTTTTTTTTACAAATTTGACAAGGCAATTTTAAATAATGTATTTTATTCCTGACAAAAGGGATATTGAAAACAGCTGTAGGTTTCTTGAGGTAGACTTCTGATTTTCTTCTGGCAGCTGACTAAAGTCACTTTTGAAGGAAGTGAAATTGGGCCTGTGTCCAGTGTAGATGTTGACAGCTTCAGACTGACAATACTCACATCTGTGTAAGCAGCCTTGGTGATGATGGTTGGCACATGTGATCAGGACAAAATAACTGTCAGTGACTGCTTTGAGAGGTAACAGGAGGCAGAGTGAAGTCTGAGCTTGCTGAATTCATGATGTAGAGACACAACTGAGGAGATTTGTGTGGGTGTTGGGTATTTTTAGTCAGGAGGAGGTGGTGGGCTTGATCTTACACAGGGGCCCTTTTACAGGAAACATTTGATAAGTGTCTACCTCGGAATGCTGAGTATGAGTTTCAGGACGTTAATTTCATGCTCTTGAAAGAGCATGAAAACAGTGAGCATTCGGAAAAAGATTCAAGTTAAGTCAGTTATGTTTTCAGGTTGTAGTAACTTTCTTAGATCTACTAAATCAGCTGATTTTTCTCATAGTCTTACTTTGAGTTCTGACTTGCTACGCACCTTTTTTTTCTTTGCTGTATAGGTAAAAATTTTCAGTTTTTTCCTTTCTTTGTATGTCTGTCTTTATTCTACTTTTATATTTGAATCTGTTAGAAGTACACCCATTCTATTTCCTATCCTTCATGTGTTCCTGAGGCTTATGATTAAGTAAAAAATAACATAAAAACAAAACAAAAACACCCTCCAACCCAACAACAACAGCAAACAATTCTTCATAACCCCTCAGGCCTCCACTCTCATGACTTGACTCTTTCTCAAAAGGTGAAGCAAAATATAAATTCTGGGCACTAATGAACTGTTAGTTGTCACCTGGAAGCTGTATGCCATAGTTATATGCGGCTGTACACTCTGTAGTTATATGCGGCTGTACACTCTGACTTGAGATGTGTCAGGGATGCTGTCTGCTCCTGGATCAGTGCCCTTATGTGAGCATATGCTGCTCTGCAGAGATTCAAGTGCTAATGCAGCCAACTTGTAAGTGAGGACAGAAGAGTGAAATCATTACATTCTCTTTCTTTCCATTTTAAAATTGTTCCTATTTTTAAAGATCTGCCTTGTTAAACTCACAAAAATAACACCCACTGATACAATGCTTTTGAATTATAGCAGGTAATGTTACTATCTTAACACATTTGTACAGAGTAGCAGAGAAAGTTATCCTAGTGTTTTTTTGTTTTTAAAATTCTTTTGTTTTTGAAACCATTTATTTTTATGTATATATGTGTGTACATTTGTTTGCTATGTCATGTGTTACTTGGAAATCAATGGACAACTTGTGGTATTTGGTCTTGTTACTTCACCTGTTGGGTCTGGGATAGGAATCAGGTCATCCAGCTTGGTGGTAAGTACCCTACCTTCTGATCTAGCTTGTTGGACTCTTGGGTATGTAGCAGAGGATGACCTTGAACTGTTGAACCTCTTATCTCTTTCCTAGGGCTAACAGTTCAAGTTGTGTGCACCATTGTACTGTCTTTGTTTTTGGAGATATTCTGTAGCCCAGGTTAGCCTCAAACTTGCATCAGTCCCCCTACCTAAGACTCCAAGTGTTTTTGTTACAGGTGTGTGCCACCATGCTGGTTTAAGTGTTAACATTTGCCTTTGGCATGACTTCAGGCGTGATGTTGCAGTAACTTGGTTTCTACTAGTTAATTTCTTAAAGAAAGTGATTCCAAGTTGAAATGCATGTTGTGCATTTATTTGAATATGTAATCAGGAAGCAAGTTTCTCTCTTTGGAGTGTTTCTGAATAGCAGCAGGGCACACTTGAATTAGTAAGGAAAATGAGAACATGAATATGTGTGGTACTCTATTTTAATTTAAAGAAATATTCTGTCAACTATAAAAAATGGAAAATGCAAAGTTTCTTTCTGTGCCACCAGGGTTAGGAGGAGGGTAGATTAAGAGGTTTTCTAGGCTCTGGATTCAGATTTAAATAACTTGATGGGGTTGGGCTTACTTTCAAAAGATAAAATGTTGCAAAAACCACCTGCCAGAGATTCCTGGAATATGTTGAGTTTTCTTTAGTGATGATGTATCCAGGGGTTTTGCCAGTTATCTTTCAGTGAATACAAGGAAAGAGGTTGCAGGGGTCTGGTATAGTGGCAGTGATTGATTCCCAGTCTTCTTTCTTTTTCCTCTAATTTCCATCTTCATGTGTTAGGGTCTGTGGTTTATGTATAAAGATCTTAGGCATAGGATACTTCATGGTAACGTTTTCTTTAATGTTCAGTTTCTTGCTACTCTGAGAACAATGAAAAAAAAATGATTCTTTGGGGAAATTGAGAGGAAACAAAGTCTTGTCTTGTAGCTCAGGTTGGCATTGAATTTGTATTTTTCTGCTTAGCTTTCTTAATATAAACATTATAGTCATGTACCACCATGCCTGAGTTTAATCTCCTGCCCCCCACCCTAAATGTGTGTGGGAGCCAGAGGGAGAGGAAGGAAGGGAGGAATTAAGGAAGGAAGGATGGATGTAGGACTTCATGTAATCCAGGCTAGCATCCACCTTGATGTGTAGTTGTGGATATCCTTGAACTATTTGCTACCTCCTGAAAGGTGAGATTACAGGTGAATGAAAGTTTGCATTTAAAAAATAAAACAACACCAACAAAAGGAGCAGTTATTATTATGTACAAAATTTGTTTAGATACTATGAACAAAAAAAGTTACATAAAATTTTGTAACTAAGGAATTAAAACCACATTAGTGTCAAGAGAGGTGATTTGACAGGAGCACTGACTGCTCTTCTAGAGGACTCTGGTTCTCTTTTTCAGCACCCGTATGGTGGATCACAGCTTTCTGTAACTCCAGTTTTAGGGCATCCAATGCCATCTTCTGATATCTGAGGGCTCCTTTATACATATGATTCACATATATGTGATACCCAGGCACACATATACATATATAAAATAAATTAATTTACAATTTGTTTTCTGTGAATATGCTCACCCAAGTAGAAGTACATTGTGGTTGATTGTGTCATTTTTTATTTTATTTTATGAAAATGAAAGATGTTTAGGATCCAGGTATTTTTTTCTACAGTATAATTTTATGAATGTATGACATTTTTTCCATGCAGTAAGGCAGACAGACAATTTTGTACCAGCAAACTATAGATTTTAATTTTCTCTCTCTCTCTCTCTGTGTGTGTGTGTGTGTCTGTCTGTCTGTCTGTCTGTCTGTCTTTCTACAGTGAACTTGTGGAGGTCGAGGAACTCCTGAACCACTTATTTATTTATTTCCTTACTACCTGGGCTCTGTCAATGGACCCAGACTTGGTGGCAATTGTCTTTACTCACTGAGCTGTATCACTGGCCCTGAAGATTTAAAAAGAAAAAAAAAATGTTGATTTTTATTTACTTTTTATACTTTTAAGAAGTTTGATATAGTGATATATATTTAAATTTTTAAAAAGGCTAAATGCACATATGAGATAAAGGAGAAAGACAAGGTTTCAAAGCATAAAAATCCTGATGAGTTAAAGAGAAAAAGTTGAGCAGAGTCTTGGGAAATAAGATAGGCGTCAGAATTTCCTGTTCATAAAATTGATCTTGACGCAAATAATTTGAACATACTTAGGTTGCTTGATAGCACTTGGTTGTTCACCTGGAAGCCTATGTCATGTTAACACAGGTCCCTTTTTCTGGTTTGCGAAAAGCATATTCAGGTGGATGTCTTAAAATTTTTTTTTTTCCCCACAAGCCACATGGTAGTGATTCATGCCTTTAATTCCGTCATTCAGGAGAGGCAGAAACGGTGGATCTCTCTGTAAGTGTGAGGCCTGGGAGTGAGTTTCAGGCCAGCCAATGCTGCACGGAGAGACCCTGCCTTGAAAACAAGCAAGCAAGCAAGGGTGTTTTTTTGGTTGTTGTTGGATTTGACAGTTAATAACAAAAAGTATATTCTCATAATGTTTCTGAAATACCTACCTAAGGTTCACATAATAATTGAATTTATTTCCCTGCATCAACTGTAAGTAGAAAAAAAAAAAAAGGAGATTGGGTTTGTAGATAATCACTTTACTTGTGGTTTACCCATATTTTAAAAAGGGTTTTAGAAACCAGGAGCGGTGGTATACCCTTGTTACCTCAGCATTTAGAAGGCTCAGGCAGGAGGAACATGAGTTTGAGGCTAGCCTTGGCTAAATAATGAAACCATGTTTAAAAGACGAAAAGACTTCTTTCAGACTCATTTTGCCTACTCAAGTATTATAATGAACTAGTAGCATAGAAAGATTTTTATACCTTAAAAATGAAAATCTGAAACATATATTTATGTGTACACACACACACCCCATTTCAGCTCATGCCTTTAATCCCAGCACTATTTGGCCATGCAAGAGGCAGGAGGATTGGGAGTTCAAGACCTTTTCAAGCACATAAGAGGCAGCCTGGGATATATGAGACATGTTTTTTTTTTTTTTTTAATTTCTTAAATTGTTTTGTGTGTGTGTGTGTGTGTTTGTCTGAGTGTATGTCTGTGCACTACTTGCGTGCCTGATGTCCTTAGAGGAGGTAGAGATAGTTGTGATCTGATATGGGTGCTGGAATTGGACCTGTGTTCTCTGAAGAGTAGCTAACATCCTTAACCACTGCCGGAGAGACCTACCCCCTACCTCCCTTTCTTTTTAAGTTCCGTGTTTCTTAGGTTCAGGGCTCAGATTAAAAAAGAAAAACCTGGGGGCTGGAGAGATGGCTCAGCGGTTAAGAGCACCGTCTGCTCTTCCAGAGGACCCGGGTTCGATTCCCAGCACCCATATGGCAGCTAACAACTGTCTGTAGTTCCAGTTCCAGGCAAACACCAAGGCAAATAAATAAATAAATTAAAAAAAAAAAAAAAGAAAAACCTAGCCACCTCCTTTTGTAATCATTAGCCCTCCAACTTCCTATTCTACACCTGTCCTTATAAAGTTTGATTGCTTTGAGGGGATATAGTTAAAGTAATTGATTCTTCAGAAAGGTCTTGATCTGAACCCTGTTCTAATAAAGTGTCATAGTTTATTTTTGTTTTCCCTTTTTTTTGTTTCTTTTGTTTTGAACTCATAAAGGAGCTTAACCTTTGAACCAGAAGAAAACATATCAGGGACAATAGATCTGGATTAAAGGCAGATGATGTAATGGTAGAAAGTTCTCTCTTTTTTAAATTTTAAATTATTTTCACTTTTTTGTTTTGTTTTTTTTATGATAATGTTTCTCTGTTTAGCGCTGGCTGTCCTGAAACTTGCTCTGTACCCCAGGCTGGCCTCTAACTTAGATATTCGTCTGTCTCTGCTTTTTGAGGGCTGGGACTAAAGTCGTGTGGCAGGCCTCCTAGCAATTGCTTTTTTCTCCCTTTAATTTTATGTGTTTGGGTGTTTTGCCTGCATGTATATCTGTGTGTCATATGTATGTGCCTGGTGCTCTCAGAAGCCAGAAGAGAATGTCAGATCCTCTAGAACTAAAGTCACAGGTAAACTGAGCCAACTCTGGCCCCAGGAGGGAGGATTCTGGTGCGGGAACTTGTCTTACAAGTACCTTTACTCCTTGAGCTACCTCGACAGGTACAAAGTTCTCTTAAGGTTAATCTCCTTTATATTTTAGTAAATAGCTACAATTGATTAGGAAGTACTAGGAAACAGGGTAAGATTCTCAGTTTTTATTGTTGACCATGTGATCTGGAATAGCTTTTTCTTTATGTGTAGGAAGAAGTTTGATCTCTTTGAAATATACTTGAAAGACTTTACTGAGGTCGGCTTTTATTTTTTTTAAGACAGGGTCTCACAATATAACCCTTGATATTCTGGAAGTCACTAATTACATCAGTCTGGCCTTGAATTTACAGAGCTACAGCTGCCTGGTTTCCTAGTACTGAGACCAAATGTGTGCATCACCATTTGATTGACTTTTATTTACTTATTTATTTGTTTGTTTGTTTCTAGGACACAGATTTTCATGTAACCCAGTCTAGGGTGGAACTTCTTATGTATTCAAATCTGACTTGCCTCCCCAAGTCCTGGGAGAAAATGGTTTTTATTTATTCTATGTGTGTTGTTGGGGAGTATATAAAGGTATATAAGGAGGCTTGCACATGTCATGGCATGCATGAGGAGGTCAGAGTTCAGCTTGTGAGAATTGATTTCCACTTTTCATTATGTGGGTTTTAGGGATCAGATTTAGATGGTCAGTTGTGGTGGCAAATACTTTTATCTGCTGAGGCATCTTGCTGGTAAATATTTATTTATTTATTGCTTTTAATTTTACAAAAATCTCCAGAAAACCTAAAATGCTTATTAAAATATTATTGGGCCTGGGGAAAGGGTCCGTTAAAGTGCTTGTCCTAGAAGTGTGGTGCTTGGAGTTCGGGTCCTCAGAACCTATGTAATGTTTTGGGAGGGTGTGGTGTGCCACTGTAATCCCAGCCTTGGGAAGGTAAGCATAGAGTTTCAGAGTAAGTTGACCATCCAGACCAGAGCTCTGGACTCGAGACCTTGTGCCCCGCCTCCCCCTTTCACACATGAAAAATAATCTTATTTATTTTACTGACATGTTTCTTTACAGTGATAGCCTTTAAGTGGTCATTTGAACTTAGTGCTATTACAGGGTTATTTGTATATCCATCATTTTGTAAATATAGAAATTATTTTAATTAATTGTTCAGTCTTATTTATTTACTGGAGTTTTGGAGGTGAGTGATAGAGAGACTGGGTCTGACTTTGTAGCCTGCCAGCATTGAATCAGTCTTCTGCCTCAACCTTAGGAATGCTGGGGTTACAGTTGTGGACCATCATACTCAGGTGTTCAGTGTGACTTGCACATTTTTTTTTAATTACTAAAAAGCACGTATTAGATTAAGTAATTGTTATGGCTGAAAGCTAGAAGATGTTACAGTTAATTTATATGTTTATCTAATTTCTTTCAGTCATTTGCTGTTATTTGATTTTCTAATTTTTTAAAAAATATCACCACTATGCCTGGCTTTGTCTTTTGATGGGGGCGGGGAAGAGGCATGTATTATTATTGAGTTAAAGGAAGAAGTACTTTTAAGCCTTTTTGTCATATAGTGTCTAGTCACTTTTTGGGTATTATGGTTTTATCAGTTATTTGAGGATGCTTAAGTGATAGTTCAAACCAAAGGGAGAAAAACAGAAACAATACTTTTAAAATTCATTTATATGGGAAATAACGAGTGTGCTACTTGACCCTTTAAATAAAGCACTTTATTTATTTATTTGCTTTTGGTTTTTTGAGACAGGGTTTCTCTGTAAAGCCTTGGCTGTCTTGAACATGATTTATAGACCAGGCTGGCCTTGAACTCACAGAGATCCCCTTTCCTCTGCCTCCCAAAGTGTTGGGATTAAAGGCATGTGCTACCATGCCTGGCTTTACTTTTTAATAAATTAATTATTTGGGTTAATTTCTACTGGTTTGTGTTTTCATTCCTCTAAACAGGAGATTTAATGAAGAGTGCTGCCGGGGAGTTTGCAGACGATCCATGCTCTTCTGTGAAGCGAGGTAACATGGTCCGTGCAGCTCGGGCTCTGCTCTCGGCTGTTACCCGGCTGCTCATTCTGGCTGACATGGCAGATGTCTACAAATTGCTTGTTCAACTGAAAGTTGTAAGTTAGTTTGGGTCTATATCTAAGATGTTCTCTTTGTGTCGAGATGTTGGCCATACGTTTAGCATTACTTTGGTTTTGAACCAGTGATGGCTTTATTCAGTTTCTTTTTCTCTAGTTCAAGTATATATGATACTCTGCTATAGGTCCCAGTTGTCTTGACTTTACTGTGGAAATTGTAGCAAAGGCATTGTTTTTGACTCTCTCTTTTTATAATACTCATTATGTGTTTCTGTGTACTAATAGTGTTGTAGAATTAGAAAACCAAAATATAAACTGATGAGGTGCTCCCCACCTCCTTCGAAATGCTAGTGTAATATGAGGGTATATATATCAGCTACCTATATTTTCTTGGATTGGTTTTTGAGTAGTTGTTAAAGAAGATGGAGTCTTAGGGTTTTTTTTTTCATTTTATCTGTAGAGTTGTCTGTTTTAGACTTTTGGGGGTTGTGTTTTTTAGGTGGAAGATGGTATATTGAAATTGAGGAATGCTGGCAACGAGCAGGACTTAGGGGCACACTACAAAGCTCTAAAGCCGGAAGTGGATAAGCTGAACATCATGGCAGCGAAGAGACAACAGGTACAGGCATGATTTGCAGACATTTGTGGTGTTATTTACTTCTTTCCTTTCTTTCTTTGTTGAGATAGGACCTGACTGTACAGCCCTGGCTGAACTCACCATGTAAAATAGGCTGGAGAGTATTTTATTGCCTAGTGGAGAAGACTTGGTTTACCTAAGTTTTCTGATAATATCAGTTCTTCCCCCCTCCCCTCCTCCCGTCTTCACATGGTTTCAGTAAGTCTTTAAGAGGTATCATTTTAGTTAGGCTGCTGTGGCCAACACTTTTAATTTCAGCACTCAGGGGTAGAGGCAGGAGGATCTCTTGAGTTTGAGATAAGCCTGATCTGCAGAGTGTTCCAGGACAGCCAGAGACTCGGAGAAACCTTGTCTCCAAAAACCACAAAGAAAAAAAAAGATCTTTTAGTATTGTGCCAATAGCAAAACTGTAATGAAGTTTCACTCAGATTTTCATGCTATGTTTCTATTTTAAGTAGTTCAAGACTGGCCTTGGACTTGAAATCACCCCTTCCTAGGCATTCTCTCCAACATCCGAGTGCTGGGATTAAAGGCTTGTACCAGGATGCTTGGTTAGATGGTATTCTTGAGGTAAACATAGTAGTAGTCCAGAATTTGTGTCTAATGGTAGAAGCTTACTAGAAAATAATTTTGCCTGTGTTAATTTTTCTGTGCCCTGAATTCATTAGGAGTTTCTTTTATTTTAAATATTTATTTTTATTTTATGTGAATTGGTGGTTTGCCTGCATGTGTAACTGTGTAAGGGTGTCAGATCTTGGAATTACAGACAGTTGTTAGCTGCCATGTGGATGCTGGGAATCAAACTCAGGACCTCTGGAAGAACAGTCAGTGTTCTTAACCACTGAGCCATCTCTCTAGCCCTCATTAGGAGTTTCTTATACATTAGCAATTCTCAACCTGTTTATCCTGACCCCTTTGGCAAACCCCTAGCTCCAAAAATATTTACATTACAATTAATAACAGTAGCATTACAGTTATGAAGTAGTAATAAAAATAATTTTATGATTGAGGGTTACCATAACATGAGGAACTCCATTAAAGGGTCACAGCATTGGGAAAGGTGAGAACCACTGTTAATCATGATCTCGGTTTATTAAAAAGAAATATCAGAAACTGTTAAATGTTCTTGAAATAAGATACCAACAAAATCTTAGTTTCTCTGTGTCTGTTTTCTATCCTTGTTAGCTCTGTTCCTGCCTCTGGGAACGTAACCTTTCTGGATGTACCCAGCAGCTCCGTTTCCTTGGGTTCTGTTGAGGTTTGGCCAGTGGGAGCTTGATCAGAAAATATGCAGAGGAAGTGTAGGCCCCTTCCCTGCTGCTGGTCCTAAGTGGCTAGGAGACACTTCCTATGTACCTTGCTTCTAAATGTTGGTGTGGTTGTCACGCTCCTCACTGCTTAAATAAAATTCATCCCTGGTGCGTGGCAGATGAGGTTTTGTTCAGAAAATGCTCACATAGAGAACAAGTTCCAGTTATTCAGGCATCATGACTAGCCAATGCCTGTTATACTTGATTCTTAAAATGATCATTAACTCTCTAATGTGATAGGATAATAAATAGTCTTTGGAAAAATGGAAGTTTATTATCCTAGACTAGTCAGTGTCTTAGGAAGGTCAAGGGTTGGTGATTCACCCATTCTCAATTTTTGGTGATCTGCGATAGCCTTTGTGAGAGACTGACTGTGCTGCTGTGCCTTTAAGCACACGGGAACACTAAGGCTGATTGTACAGTATAAGTGTTAAACGGAAATACGGCTCTAGGAGGCTCAAGAGATTCTTGACATTGTGGGGAGAACAAAACATTTAGAAAATGCCCATAGAATGTGAGTGCCAAATGCTTAAGCCTAATGTTAGCCACAGCCCTTGTCATAACTTGAGTCTTGAAATGACTCACATTTTAAATTCACAGGATCATGTTTCTAAGTATTTGGCCTAGTAGTAAGCTGTGGGTCATAAATTGTGCTGTGAGCTATTACTCAAAAAATTCAGGTTCCAAATGAGAAAGGAATTCTAGGTAGAAAAGTAGGCTGTCACTGTACAAGGTTTGAATAAAGATGTAAAGCCCCCATATATAACCCCACTAACCCTAACCCATATATATATGGAAATGAAGTTTCAGAAGAAAAAAACTGGTTAGTGTCTCTAATGATTAATTAAGAAGTCATTTAGAAAAGAGCCATTAAATAGCTAAGTCAGATTTTTTTAAAAACTTTTTTATTTATTTAATTACTTGCCTTGGTGTTTGCCTGGAACTGGAACTACAGACAGTTGTGAGCTGCCATGTGGGTGCTGGGAATCGAACCCCAGTTCTCTGGAGGAGCAGTCAGTGCTCTTAACCGCTGAGCCATCTCTCCAGTCCCCGCTAAGTCAGATTTTTGATTGACTTTTCACATTATTAAAATTTTTTCTTATTGTTCATACATGTGATACTAATCTTAAAATCATTTAAATTTGTAATCTAGCATTTAGTTAGTAATATTGAAAATTTATGTTCATATTTAAACTACTTTTGGAGCAGATTTAAAGGTTAGGGTTGATCTTCCTTTGTATAGTGATCCACATTTATAGAAGATTCCTGTATTTTTACATTTCAGTAATGACTGGATGCCAGCAGTACTTTCTTCCTGTCTTGTGTGTCCTTGTTACCTAGCCCACCCACTCTATTTGGTGTTCTAGATGTTATTGGTTGGAATAATGCCAGCGGCCTCATGTCCTTGTAACTACAGGGTAGTGGAAATGGAAAAGGACATTTTTACTTATGACAACATTTACAGAATATTATAATCATGGATTGAAATCATGGACCACATGAGCCTTCACTTTGTGACCTGACTGATCTTTCTGTGCGCAGAGAGTATAGTTTTGTGTTCTGGAATGTTCCTCTGGGTAGAGAGAAGGGGAGAAGTTGTTATGTACTTAAGAGAATAGCTGGTCATATCCAGACCTGGTTCACCTGCAAAGTTTATACAGGCAGGGTGTTGTATTCCAGATTTCATACAATTTTTGTAATAAACTTAGGAAACTTAAACTCTTATATTATTTCCTTTAAATATGTCTCTGAATTTGTGTATCTATTTTAGTTATACGGGCCTGTTCATGATGTTAAGTTACATGTTGTGCCTTTTATGCTTTATTTAGTTTTAGGTGCACTGTATGCAATTGTCCCATTTTATTCCTCAAAGTGCTAAAAAACTGAACACAGAGTTTACCGTAAGGACACAACAAGTTGCCAGGAAAAAGTAGGCTACACGATTCAAGTCAAGGCTTGTGTGTGACGTCAGAGTTCCATCTTAACTACAGATATGTTTGATAGGAATAGAACCCTTATAAAACCACTCCAATATTTTATTGTATTATTTTAGGAACTGAAAGATGTGGGTCATCGTGATCAGATGGCTGCAGCTAGAGGAATCCTGCAGAAAAATGTTCCAATTCTCTACACTGCATCCCAGGCATGTCTACAGCACCCTGATGTTGCAGCCTATAAAGCCAACCGGGACTTGATATACAAGCAACTGCAGCAAGCTGTCACAGGCATTTCTAATGCAGCCCAGGCTACTGCATCAGACGATGCCTCCCAGCACCAGGGTAGTGGCGGTGGAGAGCTGGCATATGCTCTCAACAATTTTGATGTAAGTTATATTTGGGAGGAAACTTTGGACTCTTCACCAACTGCCAAAAGATAACTGGTTCCTGGGGAAATATGATCAAGGCTTGCGATGAAAGCCCATTTTCCAATTAAATTTGTAATCTAAGTAGAAAGAAATTGTTATGAGTCATAAGTTTATTATAACTTGACTTAAAGCATTTCTCTCTTTTTTTTTTTCTAGTGTGGCTAAACTTGTGCATTTTTAAAATGTAACTTATGTTTTTTTGTGTGGTCATTTTTTTCTCCTTTCAATATGGACCTTATTAAGATTACAGTTTGGATAATTCCATCCAGGATTTTGACCATCTGATAAATAGACTTGTGATAGATACAGACACAGTGTGTGTAGGCTTTGTCTCTAGGGAACTCATGGTCTAGTGAGAGATGTAGATATACTGCTGTCATCCTAATTCTACTTGACTATACAGATAGATTTCTGTTCTCTGTGGTTTGCTATGAATCATGAACACAAAAATTTAATCACATTGAACCAGATACAGAGTTTAGTTTTTTTTTTTTTTATCATAATGCTTTTATAGATGCTGCTCTTTATCTCTCCTGTGTATATGATGTGTATCTATTATCCTTGATCCTCACATTAATGTGCTTTGTTTTTAACTTTAACCCAAAGTGATTCATGACCTTCAGTAGATGGTAGTTTAAGTTTGTTTTATTTTGTTTTGTTTTTTATAAAAATTGGGTCTGGCTATGTAGCCTAAGCTAGCCTCAGCCTCCCTATGTGCCACCATGGTTAGTTTTGTTTAAACCAGTTATTGGAAAAAACAGGTAGAGGTAGCTATCATTTTTCATAATTGAAATATTTTGAAATATAGTAACAATGTGGTGGAATCAGCATTTTGTTGTTTGGTGTTTCTGTCTCCCTTGTACTTGAGCATGGATAATTGGTTCTTGCTGATATGCACTGATTCGGGCCTTTTTAGAAAGCATCAGAGGAGAAGAAGTGTTATGCCTAAAGACGATGCTATTAAAATTGAATTTTTATCTAGAGTTTTATTTTTTTTTGTATTGCAGAAAATTAAATTCAAGGTCTCATTCATTTATGCTAGGCAGATTACCACTGGACTTAGCTTCTAGTCCTCTTGTGGAATGAAACATGAAATGACCTTTACAGTTGTTAGGATATGCCTTGTAACATACTTCTACAGTTGTTTTCTTCTGCTTCAAATTTGGTGACATTAGGTATTTGTCTTTTCAAGGTACCAAGGACCAAGTTTGCAATAATTTGAATAGTAGATTAGAAACACCCACTTTTTTAGGGTCACAGTTACTTTATTTGTAAGATGAAGGGCCTGTACTAAATGATCTCTATACTGTGGTTCTGTGACAATGTCAATACCTGTGACTTTCGTCTTCATTTCTCTGGCTCAGAAGGTAGTTTGTTGTTTGCCCCCCCAGCACTTGATAGTGTTGGAGATGCAGAGCCTTACACATGGTTAGTGCTCTGCTAGTGAGCTACAGCTCCCTGTATTCAACCTTGATCAGAGAAATTCCATAATAACTAAATCTATCAAGAAAAGAATGGTCAGCTAAAATGTAATCTAATAATTAACTGGATGTGTTGCACAATCACTTTCAAAACTGAAGGTTCTTTGGAAGGAAAGAGAGAAATATTTATTCTGAAAAATAACTATGTTTTGGCACTTAAGTTGAAATTATTAAGGATATAATCTTTATGAAGAAAACAAAAAATTAAAACTGACACAGACATTGGTGTGAAGGTCTTTTGTATTTAATGGGCATGTGAATAGTTGATCATAAGTTCATTATAAATGAATTGAGGAACAAAAGTCAGTACTTTAGTTGTTTAAAATTGTTTATGGTCGGGCTGGAGAGATGGCTCAGCGGTTAAGAGCACTGACTGTTCTTCCACAGGACCGAGGTTCAATTCCCAGCACCCACATGGCAGCTCACAACTGTCTATAGTTCCAGTTCCAGGCAAACACGAAGGCAAATAAATAAAAATACATAATAAAGTTTAAAAAAAATTTGTTTATGGTCAAGCAGTTCTTATTAAAGCAGTTACAGACTACACATAAAGAGAGTTCTTACTTTCCTTATAATTATCATTGTATAATTTAAATAACCTATACTATACAGGCTGACCTTTAGATGTTTAGGGAAAGTAGTGTGCACATGATACATTGTGTTTGCATTTGTGATACTTTATTAAGGCCTTGCATAGTTGGGGGTGCCTTCTTTGAGAAATGATTTCTAATATGGGTGGTCAATTTACATGAGATGGCCTTTGTCTGTTAAAAATGCTTTTTTAAGTGTTGGGATTATGTCTTTATTCCTGATCAATGCTTTCCTTGCTTTATGAATAATTGAGGGAACAAAAATGCGTATTAATATCAGTAACACTTTCTCCGTAGAAACAAATTATTGTGGATCCCTTGAGCTTCAGCGAGGAACGCTTTAGGCCTTCACTGGAGGAGCGCCTGGAAAGCATTATTAGTGGAGCTGCCCTGATGGCTGACTCATCCTGCACACGTGATGACCGGCGTGAGCGCATTGTAGCAGAATGTAATGCTGTCCGCCAGGCTCTACAGGACCTTCTCTCAGAGTACATGGGTAATGTGAGTGTCGGAACTTCTCTTTGAACTAAGATGTCTGAGGAGTATTTTATGACTGTTGGTGGCTCACTAAAAAAACACTTATTTACCCACTCCCATCCATCCATCCATCCATCCATCCACTTCATTCATTCATACATACATTTATTTGTTTGATGATTTATTGTAGTGCTTATCTACGAATGGGGCTGGAGCAGCGGCTCAGTCTTTTAAGTCTTGCTGAACAAAGGTGATGACTTGAATTCAGATCCTTAGCACCTAGTGTAAAAGCCAGGTATTGTGGGGCTTCCCTGTAATCTCAGAGCTTAGTCAGCCAGTGAATCTAGACAAGTCTGTGAGCTCCTAGCTAAAAAGATAATATGGAGAGCAACTAAGGAAGACACAAGAGGCTTTCACACACAAGTGCACATCTGTGGACCTGTGCATCAGAAAGAAAGCACTAGTATAAAATTTGATGTTTGACTTTTTTAACTAAAAAATACCATAACTGTTGATTTTCTGTCTTTATGTGCCTTTTATTCTTCTTCCTTATACTTCTGCCTTTCCACTCATTTAGTTCCAGTTTAAGATTACTGTAATTTAGACTGTATACCCAGCATTTTTCTGTTCTAAGGAAGGAAGGAATGAATAAATAAAAGTATCTTAAAAGATCTCCTGTGCTCCTCCTAGTCTGACCGCCCCATGCTGACACTGTTTTGCTTTGTGTAAATAACAGTGGATCTGAATCTTTGGTTGTGGTGTGCTGAGTATGAGTGACCTCATTCTTGAGCACTTGGTATAGTGAAGATATTGTTACTGCATACAATAGAGAACTGTTTTATGAAGTATTAATACATTCTAATATTTTTCGAATAAAGTATCTTAAAGGGAGAAGCAATGAAACAAATTAGTTATTCCTAGTGTGTTTATTGTTTCTGGTTTACTTATTTACTTAACACTTTCCCAGATAAGAATGTTGGTTGATGTTTCTTTCTCATGTATTCTTTGCTATCCTGCCTTTATAAATGAAAGAGTACTGATGAGTAATGGTTCTGTTCCTAGGGGAAGGTGAATGCTTTTCTGTTTTTACAGCAGTTTAACCATATTGTGAAGTTAGTGAAGCATATTATTTTAAGTTGTTTCCATGCTTTGATTGTAGGCAGTCTACCTAAGAAAAATGAGCTTAGTTGAGTTAAATAGATAGTATTTGATAGTAGAAGTATGGGATGCATTTTAAAAAATGCTTGTATGTGCTTGAACATGAAACTATGAAAAAGTATATAGGTCGAAGAGTATTTGATAGTGTAGGAATATGAACCAGAGTGTATATGTGAATCATCTGCTGTTTTGTATACCTTTGAAATTCATGTAAAAGTGTCTAGTGTAGTTGTGATTAGGAAACCACTTTATATATATTCCAATAGAAGAATGATAATCATATAAAGCTTTCTAAATAGTCTACAGAATAACCTTTGAATTATGGGATTGCTGAAACTCTCTACCTGGTCACCTTGGTCATGAGTAATCTGATTTCTCCCTTGGTTGTCATGCAAGTAGTGTTGTTACTGTCTCTTTATGTTATGGATATAGGAAAATGTGTGAACACTTATACTGAAAACATACACTCAGTACAGTGTAGAACTCTTAGGTGGGCACTAGGAAAATAGTTGATGTTTAGGCTAAAATTTAAGTATTATAGTGGGAGAACTTTCCTTGAGATTCAGTTTGAGAAATGAAGTTTGGGCATTTCTTTTCATCATCAGTTCATGTAACATGAAAAGGCTCAGTCTTGTCAAGAGTTAATAGAAAACCAGGAGTGATGGCCTGCACACTCTACAAGCAGTTGAATCTCTGTTAGCTAGTAATACATAGTGAGTCCCTGTCTCAAAAATTAATGGAGTTAGGATAGAAAAGAGTGGTTAAGAGTGTTTCCTACTCTTCTAGAGGACCCAAGTTTAGTTTCTAGTACCTATACTGGGCAGGTCACAACCATCTTTAACTCTAGTCTGATGCCCTTTTATGGTCTTTGAGGGAATTGCACTCAAAATACACAAACCCACATACAGATACAGTAGTATACACAGGGCTGAGGTGGTGGCACATGCCTTTTAATGTTGGCACTTAGGAGGAAGAGACAGGTAGGTCTTCATAAGTTCCAGGCCAGCTAGAGCTGCATAGTAAGACTTGGCCTCAATAAAATATGGAATTAATGTAGTGAAGATAGAAGAATGGAGAAATAGGCCATAGAATCATAAGGAACTGGACATAGGGTTTTGCTTATGAGACATCTGGAAACATTACAAACCCTCAATAACAATCACAATTTAGCTGGCCAGTTCTATATTGACATATGTTATATACAGGACAGTGTCTTGAATATCATGTAATAGGAGGTATGAAGCTCCTGATTCCTCCATTTTGAAACAGACTGTTTCTTTACAAGATGATAAGAGTGCCAATGGTACAGTAAAAATTTTATAGGAATTGAGCCTGGAGAAATGGCTCATTGGTTAGGAGTGGGGGCTGCTCTTGCTGAGGACCCAAGTTTGATTCTGAGGACCCAGATTGTAGCTATTAACCATTTGTAACTCCATTTTCAGATGATCTGACACCCTCACCTGGCCTGTGAGAGGAGCTGGCATACATGTGCTGTACAGACAAACATGAAAGTAGAACATCCACATACATAAAAGTACTAAAGGAAAATGCTGAGCGCTTCATTAATATCAGCACTCTTAGAAAGTTTCGTAGGAATTGTAAGGGCATTGGGAGTTGTGCCACTCACACTTTATATAGTTAAGAGCACTTATGCTCTTGCAGAGGACACAGGAGTTGTCCACCACTCCCCCCCCCCATTTCTTTAATTTAAGCTTGCTTGATTTTCTCCATTTCTCTCTGGCTTTCTGGGTCAGATTAAGCCAAGCCTGTGTCTTTAGTAGGACATTGTTCATTGTTACTGAAGTTTCCATGTTTCCCTCCATCTCTTGCTGAAGGACATTTTAAACTGTACCATTACTTATTATCTCTTCGATGCTTGCAGTTTTGCACCTAACTATATACTTCCTTGAATGGTTGCTTAATTGCATTTCCTTTATTGGTAAGATTTCTGAAAGTAGGCTTTAAACTTTTAGAAGACTGACTGACCTATTAAAAAATCTCTTCTGGTCTGTATAATGCTAGAAGAAGTTCTTAGTGAAAGTAGTCTTAATGAATTCATGCTGACTTGGGAGAATGAAGTAAAATGAACAATTTTGGATATTCATGGTGCTAAGAAAATATGCATGTGAGGAAAAAGAAAAAACCTTACTCTTGCTCTTATAGACCTTGTATTCTTTGTGTTTGTGTATGGTAAGATGTGTGTGACTTCTTGAATGTATTTTATTATAAAGATAGCATTTTTTTTTTTTTTTTGCAAAAAATTAAGCCCAAGGACTGTGAAGTAGACAGTTAGTAAAAGTGATATCTTAGATTGGAATGATGCCAACCTTAAATCAGGTGAGTGCCTAATTCCCATTTAAAGGCTCTAAGGCCGAGGAGGCCAGCAGCCCTAATGTTTCTGTTTGTGAGGGGATGAAAGGTTATGTACTGTAAGGGCTGTATTTGATAGATACTGATGTAAACGTAATACAGCTGACTGTACTGAACATGGAAATCCACAGATGAATGGCAGTAGAAGAGGCTAGAGTAGATCCTTGTGGTTTTACAAATGCCTGCTCAGTTCCATTAAAATGAAACCTGGTGATTGTACTTCAATTTGTTTTGCTTCTCACCTATCAGCCTAAAGTTGCACTAGGTATAGTGGTTCTAGAGGGAAAAGCTTTGGATAAGTGTCATACTCTGTGAGGGATTCAAAGTAAGTGGGTTGAGATTAACTAAGCCTGGTATGGCTGTGCATCCTTTAACTAGTCCCAGCACTCAGGAAACTGATAGTGCAGGAGGACAAGGTTTGAGGCCAGTCTAGGCTGTTTAGTAAAACCCATTCTCAAAGGGTTTAATACTTACTTGGTTCTGTATTTAAGCACAAAAACTTGTGTAAGTAGGTTGCATTGTGCTGTCAGGTTAGCTTAACACAGTATTTGGGTCATAAAGGACACTCAGTCTTGGAAGTGAAATCCACTGCCTTTGTCTTGAGCAGTCTTACTCAACAGTGTGTGTTCATATATAACTGAAGTGGAGGCTTGTAAAGTTGGTGAGAATAAGCTTTCTTCTGTGGACATACATAGCTCTAACTCTGTGCTTTTTCCTTGTGTTAGCCATTTATATAGCCAGAATACTTGAAATTTGACAGGTGATATTTTTGATAGCTATAATATATATATATGTGTATATATATATATAAACTGAAAACTAGATTTCAAAGACTTAGTATGCAGAAAGAATATAAAATAGTTTATTGATAAGTTTGAAAATAAGTAGAATCTCTTTTATTTTGTGCTTTATTAAAAATGATTGTTAGAAAATTTAAAAGTTGGGCTGGAGAGATGGCTCAGAGTTCTTCCAGAGGTCCTGAGTTCAACTCCCAGCAACCACATGGTGACTCATAACCATCTATAATGACATCTGGTGCTCTCTTCTAGCCTGCAGGCAGAATACCGCATATACAATAAATAAATAAAATATTTAAAAAAATGTAAAAGTCTATATGTGGTGTATGTTTCTGATTTGCATATTATTTCGGTTGAATAATTGCAACTGAATAACCAAACAGCCTACGTGGGTGAGTGTCCAGAATGGTACAGTAATCTGTGTATAATAGCCACTATATTTTGTGTTTCCTTATGCTTAGAACTTTAGTTTTAGCTTACAGGTTTATGTTAGGTCAAAGATGGTAAGGACATGTTTATTTGTATCCATGCCTGCCTGCCTCTCTCTCTTTCTCTCCTCTTCCTCCCCCTTTTTGTTTTAGTCAGCGTCATCATAGGTTGCCTAAGCTGGCCTTATAACTTAGACATTCTTACCTCAGCCTCTTGAGTACTGGAATTACAGATGTAAGTTACAACTGTGCTCAGCTAAGATGATGTTTCTTAAGAATACATTAAAAACAAAAAAATAAATCCCAAGATTTATTTACTTTATTATATGAATATTTTATTTTCATGTATGTTTGTATCATGTGTGTGCCTCGTGCCCTCAGGTCAGATGAAACTTTGGGGATCCCCTTGAACTAGAGTTGAGAATGCTTGTGAGCCACCATGTAGGTGCTGGGAATTGAACTTCTGTAAGAACAGGTGCTCTACTACTGAGCCAGCTGTTCAGCCAGCCCTCTAAGGATACATATTTTTAAAAATATTTTTGCTTTATATGGCTGAATGTTGTGCCTGCATGTATTTCTTTTTACCACCTGTGTCCCTGGTACCTATGGAGGTCAGGAAGAAGGCATCAGATCTGCCGGAACTGGAGTTAATGAATGTTATGAGCCACCATGTAATTGCTGGGAATTGATCTCAGATCCTCTGCAAGAGCAACATGTGCTCTAACGCTCTTAACTACTGCTCTCCAGCCCTTATCTTGGTTTTTGTTCTAAAACATGATAATTGTAAGGTCTCAAAAGAAGAACACAGTAACTGGCCATTTTTTAATTCAACTGGACATATATTGAGGAGACTTTATTATGCTAATATATCAGACAGAACATTTTAGTTTGATTTGCTGCTAGTTTGGTGTAGAATACATGACTAATTCAGTTAATATTCATTTTGCATTATATAGTAAGGAGAAGCACTTAAGTTTGGATGTTAATCCCTTCTCAGTTTTGGAAATTTCACACCTCTACTGTGTGTGTGTGTGTGTTTTAAATTTAGGGTGGCATGCCTCTGTCTCTGTTTCTCAAATTCAGTTGTTTAGAGTTGCCTGTTTAGATGCTTTTTGACAGGCAGTTCCCGGCACTGCTTCAAAAATTGTCCTTCCCCAGCACAGACATAGAGTCTTGTCGGTCAGGATGTGACCAACTCTGACTCCAGACCTGTTCTATTGAAAATTGCCTTCTTGGTTGACACATGATTGTCCTAGTACAAAATTAGAAGAACACGTTGGCAGAGTATAATATTTTTCTTCTTTTGCATGTTCTCATTTTTTAGAGGTGGGGTGTCTGGCCTACTAATAGTTACTAATTAGTAGTACTTACTAATAACTAGATAGCTTATTTATTTAAAGTGGAACACTTTCATATTGAACCCAAGAATGACTGTTTCTTGAAGTTTTCTTTATGCTAAAGCAACATCTGACCAGTAAGTTGTCTTGCAGATTTTACTTTCAGATGTGTTGGAACAGTAAGCCTCCTGCTGTGATTTTGTAGTCGCACGTACTCTAATTCTGGCCCTTGATTGTTAGTCTGTGAAGTAGAATGCAGTGTGTCATCACATGCCATGGCTTCCTTGCTAATTACTCTCTAAAGCTAACTCTGAATTTATGGTTGGAGTACCTTTTCCCTGCTTTGAGTCACATTTAATCTCAGCACTCGGGAGCCAGAGACAGGTAGATCTCTTGGGGTCAACCTGTTCTACATATCAAGTACCAAGGAGGTGGGGAGGGCAGAAATGCTGTGTTGTTGGTGGAAAATTGGACATATAAGCTGAAATAAACCTTTCCTCCCCAATTTGCTTTCAGTCATGATGTTTTATGACAAAGACCTGACATAAGATATGTTTGAGAAATCCCATTATGAAATGTTAAGAAAATGATTCTCCTTGTCATTATTGTGGCTGAGTGTCATTGTGTTAGATGTTTAAGGATGCTGTCCTTGCCATCGTTTTCTTTCTGCGACCGCCAGCAATTTTTATTTTCTTTCTCTTAGCTCCCTACTCCTCACTTGGTGGACTTGCTAGTGCCTGTGATGTTTTAGCTAAGTTCTGCTGATATTTGTATGTAAGTAATAGGATGATGTTTCAGTTAGCAGTGGAAGCTAGAGGAGGGAAATAATAGCGCAGTGAGGTTATGAGTGAGGCATTGGTGAGCAGCAGTATGGATCCCTCTTCTCTCCCGCTCCTCTCTTCTCTGGTAGCCAAGGCTTACTTTGAACACTTGATCTTTCTCTACCTCCCACGTGCTTGGGTCGCAGGACATGCGCTGTCATGCTCACATTGCCTTAGTTATGTTTTTAAATATATAAAAATTTGTGTGGCAAGAGGCAGTGTAGTAATCTTCATTTTCATTATAGTTTACTAGATTTTGAATGAAATTTAATAAATGATACTGATGGGGTAAAAGCTGTTATTTGAGCTAGCTTGTTCTCTACGAGTTTTTTATTGAGAAGGACTTGCAATTTTAGGTGCTTTAAGTATTTGGTGGTGGGCAACACATTGCCCTTTTTTTTTTTTTTTTTTAAACTTTATTTATTTATTTGCCTTGGTGTTTTGCCTGGAACTGGAAGTACAGACAGTTGTTAGCTGCCATGTGGGTGCTGGGAATCGAACCCGGGTCCTCTGGAAGAGCAGACGGCGCTCTTAACCGCTGAGCCATTTCTCCAGCCCCGCACATTGCCTTTGATGTACATCCCAGGCCTATTGCTTTTCTTTTCAACATGATTTTAGAATCTTTGCTTTGGCAATTATTTATTAAAAGGTAGCACCCTTAGTTAGAGGGAGCCTTATTTGATGCCAAGTATCCCATCTACAGCTGTACTCATATTAGAGCTCATTTTGAAGTACTAAAATAAGAATGAAGAACTCTGGCTTAAAACAGATATTAGTTCAGGAGAGGCTGTAAAGCACATCACCATTCTAAAGCCCCAGAGCAGGTATAGAACTGTTGATATTAAATGAGACACACAAAGAGACAGGGCAGGTATTGGGAAGAGAGTGAAGAGAATAATAGGAGGGATAATCACAGGTTAGTTAGTTAGCAAGTAACAGCTATTTGGGATTATTGGGAATTCAAACTATTTTACAAGCAAAACTGGCTAGCATTCCAGTTTCTCATGCCAGTGAGTAGCTCACCAACACCATCAAGAGATTTTAGAAAATCTCTGTGGTTGTTCCACCCGCCTCTTTCTTTAATTTGCCTCTGTATAGAATTTAGGGCTAACTTCAGTCTAATGAAAAAAAGATTGTAGAGAGAGGGCTGTTTTGATCATCACTGTTATTATATTACAAATTCTTAGATTGCCAGCTTTCTTCTAGGGTAGATTTAATCTTTAATGCATTTCCTGAGGTCCAAGGAACTGAACTCCAGAAGTAGAAATGAAGGAAACAATTCATTTATCCTCTAGACAGCAACACACTAAGGACTAATGACTGCCAAAAGGAAATGTCAAACACTAAGCCAGTCTATGGTTTTGGCAGCCAAGGATCCGGTGAATCAACAGTTTTAGCATGTGTATTTAATGTGGGCGAAGGAAGAGAATGTCTAACATTCCTTAAGGCCCTGTTAAGATCACTACAATTGGACTTGGAACTTGTTTCTACTTCTCTAAACCCAAGAAAGGCACCCGCAACAGAATAAAGGTGATTGTGGGGCTTTTTGGATGAATAAGAGAGCTTTGTAGATAACAACAGTTGGTTGTGCTAGCCAGAGGACTCAACTCCAAGTCTTTAGCATCTGTCTAAAAGTTAAGCATGACCATGTTGGGCTTCAATCCCAGCATTAGCATGTGGAGATAAGTAGATCTTAGGAACTTGCTGACCAGATGGGTTAGTTGAAATGGTGAACTGTAGATTCAATGAGAAACCCTGCCTCAAAATAAAAAAAAAATAAGGTGGGGAAATGATGGAGGAAAGTATAAGACATCCTTCTCTTGCTTCCACATACACAGGTACCAACATCTCCATTCCTTGCATACATATTCACACACACACACACACACACACACACACACACAAACACACACACACACAAATAATAATAATATCCAAAAGTAGATATTTGGATCAGACATGGTACTACATGCTTTAATCTAATCACTTGAGGGGCAGAAGCAGATGCCAGCCTGGTTTATACACTGAGTTTCAGGACAACCAAAGCGATGTAAGTGAGACTCTTGTGTCTGCTTCCCCCCACTCCCCCAAAGGTGGGTATTGTTGTGTAGATCTTTTTAGATAGGAAACATTTTAAACTTACTTAAGGACTTTTTTTTTTTTTTTAATTTTTTTGCCTTGGTAGATCTGGAACTACAGACAGTTGTGAGCTGCCATGTGTGTGCTGGGAATTGAACCCTGGTCCTCAGGAAGAGCAGTCAGTGCTCTTAACTGCTGAGCCATTTCTCCAACCCCACTTGAGGACTTTTAATGTGTTTTTATTTAGCTGTTGGCAGATCTGAAGAGATGGTTTGTTTATATGTATGAAAACCACATTTAAATATTGTATGAAAAAATACTATCAATGGTCAAAGTGATGGCCTATACCTTTATTTAGTCCCAGCACTCAGGAGGCAGAGGCAGAGGCAGGCAGAACTCTATAAGTTTGAGCCCTGTCTAGTGTGACATTTTCTATAGGAATTCAGGCAATTTGTCTATTCTGTATGCAGGAGAGAATACAGACAAAATTATATGGGTAGTGTTTAAAGCCTGTATTGTGTACGAAGTCAGCTTACCTTTGTTTTGAATACAATAATAGCCTACAGTTTTTGATAGCTATTTTACTTAAATTATACAGATGTTAAGTACTTTTAAAAGTTGCTGAATCAAAAATTGTTCCTATGAGGGCAAAAATAGTTCTAGATGGCTCAGCAGGCAAAGGTGCTTATTGTTAAACCTGAAGACCCGATTTTGTCTTCAGAACCCAGAAGGCTGAACAGACTCTGCCACAGTTACACTGGCATGAGCATGTCCTACACAGATACATACACTAAAAAGTAAATAAAATAGTTCATGAATGAAGAAATCAGGCTAATTTTCGTTTATATTTTGTTTTCTTTGGGAAACTGATGGATTTGTAAAGTGCAAGTTGCTGGCTTTTAAATGTTTTATTAAAAATTATGTTTATTGTGTATGGTCATATGTATGCATATAAAGGTTAGAGGTCAGCTCCATAGCATTCTTTTTTTTTTTTGCATGTTCCATGGGTTGAATTCAGGTTTCTAGGCTTGTATACTGCCTGCTTTTACCTGTTGAGCCATCAGTTTAGACCCAGTTGCCATATTTTTAAATGTTAGTTAGGTTCTTAATAGAAAATTGAACATATACTCATCTAGAATTTGGTTGTAAAATTCTGAGAGCTGTGAAGAAGGATTAACTGTATTATGTTAACTATATGCCTAGATTTGAAGAGAGGGCAGAGAAGGTTGTAGAGGATAGAGATTTGGATTGAAATCCTGGTGGTGCTCACTGGAACCTGGAGGACTTGGAAAAATTGTAGAGTAGGAGTTGTGGGTTTACTCTCTTTGTCTCTTCAGTGGTCCTTTGTTGATCAACAGCCAGCATTTTTAGCTCCTATGAAGCCCTTATCTGGTCTTTATGATACGCCTATAAGACTCCTTTGTCTGGCACTATCCAGTTAGGTTTGGTGCTGCCCAGCAGACCTAAGCAGCCACCCTGTCACCTTTGCTAAACCCAAAGAGAGAGCCCCCTTTGAAGTATTGGTTAGTATTGGCAGCTCCTTTTGCAACACTTAGTAATCTTGAGCCTTTGTCATTCATTTCTACTGAAGAAGCTAGCAAAAATTTTATGAGTAGAAACCAAATCTTATAATATATTCTGTGTACATATATAAATGTTTATGTGGTGATTTATTGTATCAAATAAAGCCTGCCTGAAGATCAGAGCCAGCCTCAGAGTTAGCCCTAAAGGTCAGGCAGTGGTGGCACACACCGTTGATCCTGTCACTCTAATCTGCCTAGGAGGCAGAGATTCATTTGGATCTCTGTGAGTTCAAGGCCACACTGGGCTACATGAGATTCATCCAGTCCTGAGGAGAAACAGGGCAGGCTGTGGTGGCACACACCTTCAATCCCAGCGCTTTGAATCCCATGCCTCTGCTCCCAGTACTTGGGAAGCACACACCTTCAGTCCCAGCACTTTGAATCCCATGCCTCTGCTCCCGGTACTTGGGAAGCACACACCTTCAATCCCAGCGCTTTGAATCCCATGCCTCTGCTCCCGGTACTTGGGAAGCACACTCTACTTTAATCTCAGCACTAGGAAAGTTGAAATAGGAAGTGATATGGCTGGCTAAAGAAAGGAATATAGGGCGGAAGGAGACAGAGTTCTGTCTCTGCTTCCTCTATTCAGTCAGAGGTTTCATGGAGGATGGAACTGTCCTTTTTGGCTGGAGGATTTAGAGTGGTGCGAAGTGGCTGTGACTTGTTCCTTTGTCTCTGATCTTTTAGCATTTATCCCAATATCCAGGTTTCTTTTCTTCTTTTTTTTTTTTTAATTTAAAAAACCTTATTTATTTATTTGCCTTGGTGTTTGCCTAGAACTGGAACTACAGACAGTTGTTAGCTGCCATGTGGGTGCTGGGAATCGAACCCGGGTCCTCTGGAAGAGCAGACGGTGCTCTTAACCGCTGAACCATCTCTCCAGCCCCCCAGGTTTCTTATTGTAAGATCAGTTAGGATTTGTGCAGCATGTTTATAAATATGTTTATATATTATACCTTATGTAACTATAAAAGAATAGCTGCTAACAGCAGGTCATGTTAACCATAACTAAATATTGCTAGGATTTTTCCATCAATATTAACCTGCTCCATGCTCTGATACATTGATCTATGGATATTTACAACCATATCAAAATTTAACAAATTCCTAATGAAAGATATTTTAAAAATTATTCCAGAGCCTTTTCTACAAATAGATTGAAACTGATATTTCTTTAAATCCGTCATTTCTTTTTTAATATTATTTTTTATTTAATATTGTTATTCAGTATATAAAATACTGGATCTGTGTCACTTTTACAATACTTACATTGTGCTGCCAATATTTGTTAATAAGGCATTGGTTGAAAAAGGTAAAATGTAGAGGCTAGAGAGATGGCTCAGAGGTTAAGAGCAATGGCTGCTCTTCCAGAGGTCGTGAGTTCAATTCCCAGAAACCATATGGTGGCTCACAACCATCTATAATGAGATCTGGTGCTTCTTCTGGCTTTTAGGCAGGCATATATACATACATACATACATACATACATACATACATACGCTTCTTCTGGCTTTTAGGCAGGCATACATACATACACACACCACACACACACACACACACACACACAATAATAAATAAGTCTTTAAGAAAAGTGAAATGTAATGCCTCTTCAATATTGGTTTATTGGAGTGAGTTCTCTCTCAACCTTTCCCTTCCTCCCCCCCCCCCTTTTTTTTTTTTTAAAGAAAGAAGCTTGATAGTATTTCTAGTGCTATGATAGGAAGTAAGATCTGTTTTGGTTAAGATTTGTGTGGGCAAGTTCTTACAAAGTTCATTTTGAGGAGAGACACCTCAAAAGATACCATGCATTTTTGTTGGTCCCAACTAAGTCCAGTGAGCTGTAGAAGGAGCCCGAGCCCGAGTGGCTTTAGGGTTTCACACCACTGGCATTTTCTCAAGTAGGACCACGACCTCAAGGTAGAGCTCAAGATGGCAAAGCCTGTGCAGGTCAGTGTGTCTCCAGTTGGTTGTAAAACTGTCAGGAGGGCTTACTCTTAGTGATAT
Source organism: Sigmodon hispidus (assembly GCA_004025045.1). NCBI lineage: Eukaryota > Metazoa > Chordata > Mammalia > Rodentia > Cricetidae > Sigmodon > Sigmodon hispidus. The sequence continues at coordinate 53,134 of PVIH01004015.1, read as the reverse complement.
GTCTCTAGCTAAATCAAGTGTGCCTAGAGATACAGCAAAGCCAGGGAAAGGCCTTGCTACCAAGCTGATGATCTGAGTTAGGTCTTGGGAACCCACAGAATAGAAGGCCAAAACCAATTCTTGACATCTGCATGATACACTAAATAAATAAATGTAGAAAAGGAAGTTTTAATAAATTAAATAAAAAAATTTACTTTGCCTTGGTGTCTTAGGGTTTCTATAGTTGTGAAGAGACACCATAACCATGGCAACTGTATAAAGGAAAAACATTTAATTGGGGTGGCTTACATTTTCAGAGGGTTAGTCCATTATCATCATGGTGTGACATGGTGGCATGCAGGCAGACAGGGTGTTGGAGAAGGAGCTGAGTGTTCTACATCTTGACCTGCAGGCAACAGGAAGTGAACTGAACTAGGCACTTAAGCTTAGGAGACCTCAAATCCTGTTCCCTTAGTGACATACTACCTCCAAAAAGGTTGCACCTTTTCATGAAGCCACACCTTCTAATAGTGCCACCCCCTATGAATTTATGGGGGCTAATTACATTCAAAATACCACCCTTGCTGAGATTGGTTCCTTTTGTTTGTGGGATAAACACACTCTTATTTTGAAGCTTTTTTCCCAGAAATGTTTGAATGACATATTTACTATTACATGTGCATTATATTATTGTAGGAATTATCTATGGAGAGACTTTGTTCTGATACTTGATAGCTACATTGAATGTGAAAAGTTACCTAGACTTGCCCCAGTATCTGTTGCTGCCACTGTTATCATGCCCAGCGCCCATACACATAGCTTGTTGTGAGGCTGGAGAGCTGCACCAGGGGTGTGGCCATTCCTTTATAACGTTGCTACAGTTATTGCAACTGATTGATTGCTTTATAACTGAATGATTCAAACATCAAGTCCTTTGTTTTTTTTTTTTTTTAAACTTAGGATTTCCAAGGGTTTTGTTAGTTGCATTTAATATTCTGCTGGTAAAAGAGCTTATTTTCTTGGGCCATTCCTTTTTGCTTTCAGCAATGGCCATTATGTGGACGCTGGTAATGACTGAGGACTGTATTCATTTTTAGCAAGTATGTCTCCACTGACTGTTGCAGAATTTAATTGCACCCTGTTATCTTGAGTGAAGTTGGTGGCCTCATTCCCAGATTCATATTATGTTCTCCTTACTATTAAAATGTACATTTTGCTGGAGTCTGGCATATTCCATAGTTAATTCTGAGTTATCTGGCATAGGGAAACGAGACTGATCATCAATGTTCATTCTCTGAAGTGGGTTTTTGAATAGGCTTCTCTGCTAAAAATCTCTTCATTATTCATTTCTACTTCTTTTTGATTAATTTGAAATAGACTTGTTATTTGAATACTGTATATGTTTCTTATTCATTTTTATAGGTTGCATTTGTTCTAGTTTATTTAAGAAAAATCTAGTGCTAGTAGGAAAGTTATTATGAACAAGCTTTTTTTCTGATTGAAAAAAAGCTCCCCCGCCCCATTGTTTCAGGGACTCAATAACTAATTGAGTAATTAGCCACATATGAGTTTAAACAATGTCTATGTTACTAAAAAAGATGGTGGAAAGGTATTATGATGTCTGGGAGATCTTCCCCTTTTTATGTCATAATGGGCCTTTCTCTCTAAGGTGGGCTGATTGAAGTGAGGCTTGAGCTGGTTGGTGTTCACTCTGCTTTTGAAATGGAGCACTTGCCATCAGTTGTCACTTGTAGTTATTCAGCAGTTACTTGCTTTGGTAATAATGCCCTAAACTAAGAATAATGCTGCATATTCTATGCTTGGACAGAGATTTCAGTTTTGAAGCTGGGTTTTTATTGTGCTATCTTCTCTGCCCATTTCTCTCTCCATTTCTGTCTGAGACAAGGTCTCTCTATATAGCCCTGGCTGGGATGGAACTCAGAGACACACTTGCTTTTGCTTCTGGGATTAAAGGAATGCATACACTCCATGTAATTTCATTATACTTAAAAATTTAAAAAAAAAATTATTTATTTATTAATTATACATTATACAGAAGAAGGTACCAGATGTCACCATAGATGGTTGTGAGCCACCATGTGGTTGCTGGGAATTCAACTCAGGACCTCTGGAAGAACAATCAGTGTTCTTAACCACTGAGCCATCTCTCCAGCCCACTTCATTCTACTTAAAAATTAAACAACTATCTGTTATTCCAAGATCTGACACCCTTACACATGCAGGCAAAACACCAATTCACATAAAATAAAAATAAAAGTTTAAAAAATTAAATTGCATTTATTGTGTTACAGGTGTCAGTTTTCCCTTCCACCACGTGTGTTCTAAGGATCTAACTTGGGTAGTTAGAGTTAGTAGCAAGCACTGAACCATCTTTTTGGCCCTGATAAACCATTTTCTTTTAAAAGCCCTTTGGGCTGGAGAGATGGCTCAGAGGTTAAGAGCACTGACTGTTCTTCCAGAGGACCTGAGTTGAATTCCCAGCAACCACATGGTGGCTCACAACTGTCTGTCTGTAGTTCCAGTTCCAGGCAAACACCAAGGCAAATAAAATAAATAAATAAGTTTTTTTTAAAAGCCCTTTAAAATTGGCATTGTATTTAAGTATTAAGTTCCAAAATGTAAATACTATAAAAGAATAGATAAAAAGAAATCCTTTCTTTCTGATCCCTTTTGTAGCCACATAGAGGTTTTTAGTTTATCTTCCAAAATAATTTCATATAGATTTAGTTTACCACATGCATACACACAAGTAACATAAAACTATTATGAGGAAAGAGGAAAATATTATTTCTTGAAATGATGTAGGTTTTTCTGTGTTTGTGTTTATTAATCCTCCTGCAGTGGGCACATGCAGCACCACACCCAGTTCCTGAAGACCCTTTAAAATGTCTTTTGCCTTTCCTATGAGTCACTGATTGTCAAACAGGTGTTATAGTTTGAAGAAATGATTTACTGTTGACTTTGCTTTTAGGCCACTGACTTTTACTCTACACCCCCGCTTATCTAAGACCTGTTTCCCTCAAGGAAGCTAACTAATTCTCATCTCTTTGTTTCTCTGCTTTTGTGCTGGATGCTTAGTCCCCATGCTTCACTTCCTGTTTTCTGTTGTGACATCAGTTTTTAGTCTTGTAAGACAATGTATGTGGAATATAGCTATTTTGTCTTGTTTCACATCAGAATTGGTTTTTGGCCAGATCATATTGAGTGGCCTTAGGCTAGGTGATCTGTTACAGATTATTCTTTATAATATTGATATTTCTTTTTGACCAATAACTAATAATTCATCTTAGTGTTATCTTTTATGCTGTTAGTCATTTAACATTCTTTCAGGTGACTTTTTTGAAGTATCAGGTCTGTTTACACTTTATTAATTTATTAGCCTTTCTCATTTAAGTAGTGAAGTGTTTTTTCAACATAATAACTTTAGAAGCTTTTACTATTTTTTTTTTTTCAGTTTTTTTGCTCCCCTGCTATAGTCTTCAACTCCTAACCCTGGCTCTTGTGCAGAAATGCATGATTTGTTTTTTCTTAATTTTTGGTTGCTATTATTTCATTATCATTATAACACAAACAAGACCCCATTTCTGTCTCAAAAGCCCTGCTTTGTGAGTGATGACAATGTCTGTATTCTAATATTGGAATAACAGCTCTAAGTATGCAAAAAGATTTTTTTAAATTTGGTTTAAGGGATACTGAAAAAGTTGTAATAGAAATTGGATGCTGTGCTCTAAAGGAGAAAGAAGTATATATCAACAGAAGGTACTTTCTGCCTTATGCCAGCTGGTATCAGTATAAAAACATGCAGTATAAATCTCACTAGTGATATGTTCAGGAAGTTGAGATTTAGGATAATTTCACAAAGTGTGTTCTGTTTTGAACATGGCACTGGTAACTAGGAGATAGAAGAACCTATATTAAACCTCCCATCTTTCTTTTTCTATTTGTGTTGGGCTTTATACATGCTAGCCAAAATGCTTGGCTACTTACTGAGCTACATCAATCTTCTTCAGTCTCTATTTGGGGACCTTGTTCTATTTTGTTGGATGCTACTGTGCCTGATTTCTGACCACATGTCTTTTGGAATCATTGACCTTAACATTCTCTGGAATCTGTTCTGAGTAGAATCCATGGTAGTTGATTCTACTTTTTTTGTGTGCTATGATTGCACCATAGAGGAGAAAGGATAGTTTCAGTCTCTAAGCTGGAGAGACATTCAGCATATGTCTGTCCGGTTAGCCTGAGGAATCCTGATTAGTATTGTCATAGTTCTGGACCAGAATTCGGAAATCTTCTATTCGGCCTGTCACTAAAGCATTAAGTAGTTGAGTGGATGGTGTGGACTGTTTCAGTACTTGTAAAGGTGTCCCAGTGTCCCCCACAAGGTAAGCTTTGTTTGTGAGACAACAGGGCAGGATTTTAACCTTTCTGCTTCCAGGCTCAGCTAAGAGATGTAGTTTACTTCTTTCTTGAGCAGTGTTCCACAACAGTGATTCTAGCTTCTTTTTCATTGTGTATCTTATTTTTCTTGTCAATATACTTTTCTTTTCTGTGCCCCACCCCCAATTCCAAGATCCAGCAAGGCCCATGACTACTGTAGGTTCTTATGTAGCCTGTATTTCTTTTTAAATAAGAAATTAAACTTTACCTTCATAAATACAGCTTTCATAGTAAAGGAAAGTTATGCAGAGACAAATATAATCTGTCTTTAGTTTTTATAAATTAGGCGTTTATATAGATGTAGTTTGTGCTAGTGCTTGACACTTTCATCATTTCCTTTCTAGTCTCTGCCCTTTACCTACATCTCTCCCACGTTTTTCCCTCCTAAGACACTGTTAGCAATCTGATACCAATGACTCTGTACTTCCCTCTGCTTACATGGTGAGTTCTTAGTTCCCTCAGATTACCAAACTATAATCATTCCTCTCTTTGGACATAGACATTTTCTTAATTAAGGTAATATCATTGCTTACAATCTTGCATGCTATTTGGTGGAAAAGTTTTTTTTTCAAGATTTGATTATTTTATTTTATGTGCATGAGTGTTTTTCCTGCATGTATGTAAGTGTACTCTGTGGTTGCCTGGTACTTGTAGATGTCAGTTATGGGGCGTTGTAAACCACCAAATGGGTGCTAGGAGTCAAATCTGTGTCCTCTGCAACGGTGACAAGTGCTCTTAGCTTCTGAGCTAGCTCTTTAGCCCCCTTGAGAAGACTTTAACATCTTATTCTTATTGATGAATATGGACTTAATTATGATATATTAAAAATGCATTCTTTTAACCCACAGTGTGAGTTTACTGTAAATTATTTAACTCTTACTTTTTTTGAAGTGCCTTTGCTTTTTAAGGCATTGTATGTGCTGGAGCAGTGATTACTTTGAAAAATATACCCGGGTATTTGGTGCTTTTTCTTTTTTCATGAAAGATTCTCAGTTTTACTTTTAGGAAAATATTTGAGTTGAGGAGTGAGAAGAGGATTATTTTCTACAAAAGGCTAAACCTAGTGGCTGTTTTACCACCAGGGAAAGAATAACCTTCATGCTCTCCCTAAGCAGGTGGTAGGTATTTTAGTTTGCCTGTGTGCCGTGTGGTTTTCCTCTTCCCTCAAGTACTTGTAGTTAGCTTCTGGTCTTCTTCTTCTTTATTAGAAGCTATTATAGCTGTTAATCCAGTATTTTAATTTTCCCACCTTTTTTTGTCTGTAAATTTTAAATAATCGCATTGAACTTTTGTTATTTTTTTGCATTTTGTTTACTTTTTGTTTTATGGTAATGAAGTTCCTGTTTCAGATGAAAGCATCTTTCTCATCAAATCTTGCATGCACACATTTGAGCCCTGCATAGTTAAATCATAAGCGGAATCATATGGAAAGTAAGTGTGTGTGTGTGTGTGCGTGTGAGAGAGAGAGAGAGAGGATTTATTGTAGATATTTAATATTACATAATCATGAAAGTTGATAAAAGTTTATGTGGGGCTGTTGCTTTTATATGTCTTTTATAAAAGAAGAAGGACTTTTAAGCTAAGTGTTTCTAGGAAAGAATTGTCACATTTAAATGAGTTTCATATAAATTGACATATTCCAAATATAGATTCCTTTGAAAAATGTCATGGTTGACTAGAAGGTAGTAATTAATTGCTTCACTTTGAGTTAGTTTTTTTTTTTTTTTTTTTTTTAAAGAAAGTTCTTTTCACATAGACCATTTTAATTGTTTAGGATCAAAATTCTTCGACCTGGATGGCTAGAAGCAGCAGTCTAGTTATAGTTTTAATGATGTATTTAGAATCTTTTCCTTCTGTGTGATAAATCTTTCTTTCTATCTCTTATTGGTACCACATTTGCAGGATTTTATACGTGTACATAGTTTTCTCTTTTAGTTTTGTGTTTAGGCACTTGCACATGGATTCTGAGGCATCTCATTGTCTTGACCTGTAAATAGTTTTACTATTTAACTTTTTTCTGTCTGTATTGGCAGAATTTGTCTGTAGATTATTTATGGTTATATGAGTGCTGGTCAGAAATATTGAATGTGACCATATACATATACATGTTAGGTGTATATTCAAGTTCTTTGTCTAATCAAGTATAAGCAGCCAGTACATGATTAAAATGGAGATAGTGTGGGGGGAAGGGGATGTAAAGGTACAACCCTGATAGGAAGTGAGCTAAGTAGTGGGTTCTCTGTGGCATGAATTGGAATTTTGTCTTGGTCAGTTTGCATCCCCTCTTCACTCCCTTAGGTTTACACATTGGTATATATGATCTCCCCCTTCCCCCAGTTTAAGTGGAAAGTATAAATTCTTGAGAGTTTTCAAGTAAGGGAAGACAGAATGAAATGCTGAGTGAGTGGGCTGCTAGACATCACCAAAGAAAACCTGTTGTAAGGAAGGAAGAGAAAAGAACAGTTTAATAAACTTCAGAACTTTATGTGGCCTTCTGAAATTAGGATAAAGGATGTAAGAGCATAATTGATTTGACCCATTAGGGCTCTCTGATAGAAAAAAAATTGCCATTAATTCCCCATTATTTTTCTCTTTGGCTAATTTTTGTGTGTGTTACATAATTTTCCGTAATCTCTGTAGAAACTGATGACTAAAAAGGAAATAAATAGTGTATATAATAATGCCATTCTGCATAAGAGTAAGAAATGCTTTATGTAGCATACTCTTTTCAGTGATTTTCCTTCAGTATTGGTAATGTATTTTTATTGATAGTAAAGCTTTGAGACTCGATTATGATCATTTACAAGTACTCTCCATTTCAGAGAAAAGCAAAACAGACAAATACAAAAGCAGTATTGGGATTTAGAATATAAAGAGCAAAACTGGTCCACACAAAGACCAATCTTATGACTGGTCTTTTAACCTAGAGATGTGAACTTGGCAGGTCAGAGATCCAGCTCTTGTGTTTCCTACCTGCATATATCATTGTAGATGCAGGGAACTGTAATTAACCATTAGAATCTCTTGAATAGTGAATGAAAGAAAATCTAATCATACTAGACTCAATTAAAGTCTCCCCCCATTGCTCTTTGGTGGGTTATTTTGATTGGGAGGCAGAGGGTTTAGTTAGCCCTTAGAGCACTGGTTTTCAACCTATGGGTCATGATCTCTTTGTAAGTCAAATAACACTTTCACAGGGGTCACCTAAGACCATCGAAAAACAGATATTTGCATTATGATTCAGAAGAGCAGCATTATAGCTATGAAATAGCAATGAAAATAATTTTTCTGGTTGGAGTTGCCACAACATGAGGTACTGTACTTTGGTCACAGCATTAGGAAGGTTAAGAACTGCTCTGAGAGTGCGGTATTAATTATTGTGCTAATTTTCTTGTTATTACCTGGAAACATTGGGACTTTATATGTTTCAGTGTAGTGCAGGTGAGGCAAAGTCTGTTACTGCATGTCTGGGCATAAAGCATCTCTTGCAATGAGAATTGATTTCTCTTAGGTGGTCCTCATTTGGGTTGATTAAATTTAGAGTAGGTTTTTACTATATGGCCATCTGATAGTTTTTATTTTGCCAAGGTAGAGAAACTTCTTATTTGAGTTGTTAAAGAGCCACTACAATTACAATAATTTCTGAAAATATACTTTGTAAAGAAAAAGAAAGCATTTGATAATAGAGATAACTAGAGACAACAGAGTTGAATTTCAGTAAAGAATAAAGGACTTTTAAATTCTGAAAGTGTTATGAAGTGTAACATGTAATTTGTAAATTCCCAGTCTGTTTCTGTTATTTAGTTAGGTGGTAGATAAAGGCTTGAGGCTTTTATTAAAATTTATACTGGTGGTCACATCACATAATTTTATGTGTATAGGTGTTCTGCTTGTAGGCATGTCTGTACCATGTATGTGCAGTGTTTGGGGAGGACAGAAGAGGATGTTGGATTCCCCTGGAATTACAGGTGATTGTGAGCTGCTGTGTGGGTCCTAAAAATTGAATCCTGGTCCTCTGGAAGAGCGGTCAATATTTTTAATTACTGAGCCACCTCTCCAGCACCATCATTTTTAAACAAAACTAGTAGTTTCACTGAGTTTTATAAAAATGAAGCCACTAATGTCTTTTATATTAAAATAATGCCTTATGCCTTACATATAACAAGGTTCTGTAGTTGAAATAGAGAAGGAGCAAAATTAGTGGGTTGTCATTACACTGTGCTCCTGCACTCCTATGTAGTATTTATGTCCCATTGGGAAGAGCTGGAAACTATTGCTCTGAAAATTTGAAATTTTATTTTGGAAATACTATTAAAAACACATGGTTAAGATATGGAAACCTAGTAGATAATAGGACTCAAGCTAGACCTTTTTCTCTGTCCCCAGCATATATTTTACATAATAGACATTTGTTCTGCCTTTTCTTTTCTTTTTTTTTTTTTAATTTTGTATTTAACAAAAAAAACAGTAACATGAATTTAAAATGAGGAAAAGTTAACAATAACTATGAAGAGGATAAGTATCATAAGCATGGCTTATCAAGGGTGGTATTGTTCTGCCTTTTCATGTGAAGATGTCCATGGGAGAGTTGAAAAGAAAGCTGGAAATATGGAACTATCTGAATAACATTAAGAGTTAACATAGCCGTTGGGTGTGGTGCCTCATCTATGTAATCCCAGCATTTAGTAAGTGGATCTGATTGAAAGCAGAGCCAAGAGCTACATGGTAAATTCTCTTTTTAAAAAAATAAAATAAAATAAAATAAACAAATAGAGAGCTAGGTGGTAGTGGTGGTGCACACCTTTAATCCCAGCACTCTGGAGGCAGAGGCAGGTAGATCTCTGAATTTGAAGCCAGCCTGGTCTACAAAGTGAGTTCCAGGACACCCAGGACTACACAGAGAAACCCTGTCTTAAAAAAGCTCCCCCAATAAACAAACAAAAAACTAAGTAAGTAAATAAATAGGCTGGGTGGTGGTGGCACTTGCCTTTAATCTCAGTTCTTGGGAGGCAGAGGCAGGTAGGTCTCTGTGAGTTTGAGGCTAGCTGGTCTACAAATCTAGTGCCAGAGTTTTTAACAGGAGAAGCCCTGTCTTGAAAACTCACCCCCAATTCTCCAACAAAAACTAATAAATAGGGACAGGAAGAGATTTTTCAACAGATAAAATCCCGCGCTGCTCTTCCAGAGAACCTGAGTTTGATTCCCAGTGTCCATGCAGTGGTTCACAACTGTCTGTAACTCTAGCTCAGGGGACTCCAGTGTCCTCTTTTGGCCTCTTTGGGAAGTGCATGCATGTGGTACACAGACATACTTGCAGGCCCATACATATAAAATAATAACAACAGGGGCTGGAAAGATAGCTTTGGGGTTAAGAGCACTTGATGCTCTTGTAGAGGACCTTATTTCAGTTTCTAGCACCTACATGGTGGCTCACAGCCATCTTTCCACCGACCCCATTTCAGGGGATCCGATGCCTCTGACTGGTCTCTACATGTATCAGGTACTGATGGAGTACATACATATACACAGGCAAATCTCGTATAGTTAAAGATTCAGGGTATTTTGGTACTTATTGATAAATGGATGATTTCTTACATATTTCCTTCCGCAGTATTTCAACATTCTGTCCATTTCTCTTGAATAAAGTTCTTTTTACAAAATAGTTTTTCCCTTATCATTTCTTTCCCTCTTTGTGTGACTGTGTATACACATGCAGGCATGCATGCACATACCCACCCGCGCGCGCACACACACATACATGTTGTGTTGCTAGTATGGATGTGTGCCTGGCTGGTTACATATTTGCCTGTGAACATATTTGGATAGAGGCCAGAAGGTTATGTTTGTTGTCTGTGCTCAGTTGCTCTCCAGATTTATTTATTTTTTTTAAGGTTTTCTGGTTCCCCCCCCCCCTTATATGTGTATGGAGTGTTTGCTTACTGCATGCTTTCCTGGTCCCTGTGGGTGTTTTCAGATCTGCAGTAAGACAGGTGGGAGGCTGCAGTGTGGGTCTGGGAAATAAACTTGGGTGGTCTGCAAGAGTAACAGGCGCCCACTCACTCCTTTTAACTGCTGAGCCATGTCTTCAGTCCTGACCAGCTTTATTTTTGACAGTTTGTAGCTGTATCTGAACTTTATTAGTTTTACTAGGCTGGCTGTTGGCTGGGAGCTTCAGGGATGAAAGCAACTTCCTCCCATATTTTTGGGTTTATTCTTTTATATTATTTGCTTATTAGGTGTTACAAGTTTTATTTTTGATTAGTTATAAATTCTTGAAAGTGGCCTAGATCTGTGAATTTTATTTTTTTAAAAAAATTATTTTTAATATTTACTCTTACTTTATTTGAACTGGTGTTCTGCCTGCAAGTAAAACTGTGCAAGGATGTCAGATCCTGGAACCACAGACAGCCATCAGCTGTCATGTGGATGCTGGGAATCGAACTCAGGTCCTCCAGAATAACAGACTCCAACTGCTGAGCCATTTCTCCAGCCCTAGACCTGTGAAGTTTATATATCAATCATGTAGTAGAGGTTGAAGAAGCATTTGCTGAATTAGTTGAAAATATTTGATAATATTAGCATAAACATAATATAGGAACTCAGTCTTCTATACCTATTGTGTGCCAGGAATTATAAGTAGCTATATTCAGTCTCATCTCATTTTTAAAGTATGAATTTGGTACTGTTAAAGCATAGTGGTCCAGTGGCTAATATAAGGTTCCCCAACTAGAAACTGGAAGTGCTGTCTTGTTGAGACAAATAGTTTGTTAGATTGCTAATATTGTAAATTACAATAGTAATGTTTTATGCCATCAGTACTTTATTATGAAACATCCCCATTTAGAAACTGAAAGAACATTTTCTTGATTTTGTTAATGTTTGGTACATACTTATCTACCTTCTCTCTCTCTCTCTCTCTCTCTCTCTCTATATATATATATATATATATATATATATATATATTACTGAAGTTTTGTTTTCTTTTTTCTTATGACACTGGCTTGGTTCACAGCAGGTGGTGCTTTGTAAGATATTGGATCATGAATACTGGCCCATTAGGTGGATTTATGATCGGATGATTATTGGGAGGTGATAGAAACTAGGAGATGGGCTAGTTGAGGAAGTAGGTCCTTAGGAGTGCTCTGGAACACTAACCCAACTCCCCCCCCCCCCCCAAGCTGGTCACTGAGTTGACTGAGCAGTCTTCTCTGTTATATGCTCTGGCCACTACATTCTGCCTGCCTCAACACAGGCCCATAGCAATAGAGCAATAGAGCATCTAAACATGACTTGAAGTCTTTTAAGCCAGGAGCCAAAATAATTTTTTTCCTCTCTTAAGTTGTCTCTGGCTTTTTAAACTAGTTGTGTAGCTAATGTTAGAATGCTTGCCTAGCATGCTTGAGGTCCTAGGTTTGCTTGTTAATACATAAAGAAGTATGTATAATGTACATGCATACATAATAGGGGTAGGGAAAGGTCCTCATCTACATCAACAGAGCTAATGTAGGAAGACAGAATGAGTCTTCCAAGTTTGAAGTTAAATTTTCTGACTGGTCAACTTGCTGATTGCTTTATCAATTTAAACTTGTTCTTTCTTGGGACATTAGTTATTATCTTACAGATTCTTAGTCAAGGAGATAGGTGTGTAAATTTATATAGATATTTCCTGGGTGCCCTGTATATGTGTGGAGACCACATAGTTTAAGATGTCTCAAAGAAATAAATTACTCTTGTAGACTTTTTGGGTTCCAGTCTTGGCTGATCACAAAACATGTAGCATGAATCAGTATGCTGCTTATCAAGAACTGACATGATTTTCTAAAACCTCCCCACATCTGAATCCAATTATTCAGACTTCTGCATGTAACACTTTCCTCCAAATAAACCAGTGTTTATTTCCTTTTTTGATTGTTTTGAGACAAGATCTTGCTCTGTTGCCCAGGCTGGCCTCTAACTTGTAATTCTTTTGCTTCAGCATTCAGAATGCTGGGCTCACCACTACACCTGCTACTGCCTGTGTCCTTACCAGATGAAAGCTGTTGTTTGTTTTTGCCTTAGTCACTGGGAAGGTCAAATCTGAAACTATCTTAGTCTGTCATTACTGCCTAATCCTTAATTATGAATTATTAAAGATATTCTAGGATTCAGTTTAATCTTTGCAGCCACGCATAATATTGTATTAATTTCTAAAGGTTCTTGAAGTCTGTGAATCATATTCTGGACCTTTGAGGTTTAGAGTCTTGGCTTTTTAATCATTTTATATCCGATTTAACTATTCTCCACATAAGAATGTATTCTGCCTTTTTGATTCTATAGAACTAGGCTTTGGGTTTTTGAAAGTTCATTTGTTTGACAGCTTAGACTGAGGGGAGTCAGAAGCAGCCCTCACATGTGCTTGGTTAAGTGCTGTCACTGAGCTGTATCTTGATGGGAAAGACTTGTTTTTTACAAGATTTTTTTGGCTTCTAAAATAGCAAAATAAATTAAAAACAGGTTAGTTTATAAATATTGATTCTTTTTTCTTTTTTTTTTTTCTTTTTTTTTGGAGTTTGTTTTGGCTTTAAGCTGGCCAGCTATTCCTGGGCATGGGCCTGGACTGTACTGTGGTTGATACACCCAGTAACACTCCATTGGAGAAAACTTATTTTCCCTTTGCCAGTGGGTACCAATTGCAGATAGCTTCTTGATGAAGGATGGGAGCCTGTGTCCACTGGCCCTCTCAGTGCTGGGACCCCATCTGGCTGTGTAGGTCTTGTGCATGCTGCCATGGTTGCTGTCAATTCATATGCACATCAGTCCTGGTGTGTCTGGAAGACATTGTTTCATTGGAGTCATCAACCACCTTGGCTGTTACAGTCTTTCCACCTCCTCTTCCACAGAGATGCCATGTCTGGACATTGTTATAAGCCACATCCTGGGTCCTGGAGGATCTGAACCGCAGACTCCAGGACCCTAAATATTGATTCTTATATGATCCCCCCTCTCTTTTTTTCTTTTTGTTTTTTAAAAAAGGAAAGGCAACTTGTAACTTTGGCAACTATAAACACCAGAGCTATGCTCCAAGCACAATTGTACAGTGTAGTTTGTTCTTAACTACCATTCTCTTTGCACGTATTCCCTATGCTTCCAGGTAAAGTCTTGAAATTTGAAAAAGGGCATTAAGGATTGTTTCTGCAGCTGTAGTCTAAAATCTGGTTCCCATGGAAGAGATGAGCCACCCTCACTGTTGCCAGTTAATTCACAAGTGCCCCTTAAAACTGATTGAGCAGGGATTCCTTTGAGGACTTAGTTTAGGCTTTGTTGCTGTACTGTATGGAGGGCACAGGGGAGGGGGAAGGGTATAATTTATGGGCTCTGCTGCTCATAATTCACCTGCCTTTGAGAGTTCTTGCTGCCTGCGTCCCTTTTTGATAGTGGAAGGGAGGCTAAAGAGTTGTTTACCACAATAAAAAATTAAAAAAAAGGCTGGAGAGATGGCTCAGAGGTTAAGAGCACTGACTGTTTTTCCAGAGGTCCTGACTGAGTTCAATTTCCAGCAACCACATGGTGGCTCACAACCATCTATGATGACGTCTGGTACCCTCTTCTGTATGCTGTATACATAATAAACAATTTTTTTTTAAAGAGTTGTTTACAAGTTATACTAAAGCAGCAGCTGGACTGGGAAGGTCAAACTTGCATGGAGGAAGACTGTTTAGAATAGTTACACTTTACCGTCTTCTTCTGTGGAGATAATTTGTTCAAGAGGAGATTTGTCAGGCACATTTCTATAAAAGGAGTGTGGGAATCAGTTTAAATTAACATTGAGAGAAATATCTTTGTATTTCAGTGGGAACCTAAAAGTCTGGTCAATCTTAAAACAACTGTTAGAGAAGTTAGATGTTAACTACATGGGGATTTTAAGATTAAAACGTAAGATAATCCTATTAATAAGCTCTGTTTTTAGCTTTGTAAATTATGGGAATTTACTCCTTTTATAAATTTGCTAGCTAGTGTTAGTACAATTATTCTTGATATAAAATGTAAGCTGTGTTTCCCCCCTCTTCCCTCCACAGAAGTCACTGGGTTTGTGCCATGAGAACCCTCAACCTGTGGTCCCAAGAGACACTGAGTATTGGGAAGAAGTTGGCTTCTCTTTGTGGAGAGTACATACTTGAGTGGTATATGCGTGCTCATGCACACACTCCAGAAGAGGCTATGGCTTGTCCTTTCCAGCTTGCTCTGCCTTTGACTTCTTTGAGGCAGAGTTTATTTTTGAATCTATAGCTTTTTTTTTTTTTTTTTTTTTTTTTTTTTTTTTTTTTTTTTTTTTTTTTTTTTTTTTTTTTTTTTTTTTTTTTTTTTTTTTTTTTTTTTTTTTTTTTTGCTAGACTGACAGCCTGCAAGCTCCAGTGATCTCATCTTTTCTCATTTCTAGTGCAGGGGTTACAGATATATAACATGCATGTAACATGCTTGGTTGTTATGTGGTACTGGGTCCAAGCTCAGGTCGTTGTAGATATGCTCTAAATGCCATCTCTCTGGACTCAGGTTAGGCAACTGTCAGCCTTGAGATTGGATAAGCAGGAGGTTCAACAGTGTGAGTGAATCATGGCAATGGGTACCTAGAAGGAAAGATAGTTTTTGCCCTAACACTGCCTAGGCATAGCATTCTGCCTGAGGTATTTAAGCCAAACAAAACTACCAGTAAAATAGTCTTTGCTTTTCACATTTATCTCCCCCCCCCCCCCCAGCTAATACCTAGAGGAGAGGAGACCATTTATTGAGTCCTACATTCATTTCTAGCATGATCAGCACCTATGGACTCAGGCAGGAATCGTATGCAGAGTGATCCTGGCATCTTTCTATTGATGTAGAGGCCGAGTTTCAGTTTATTAAGTCCAGGTACCAGGGTGGCTATTTCAACTGTTTCAAGCTGTGGTAGTCGTCTGTTGTACCAGGAGAATTACAAAGAGGCAGCGACCGCAGGGCTTGTGATGGCTACTTTTTATCTGTCTGTTAAGGTTGTGACAAACTAGTAATTGAGTGGAAGCTTTTTGATGTGGTTGCCCCACCCTCATTTCTTAGCCAAAGTTTGCCTCTGTGAAAAAAGACAGATAATGATTAGCTGTTCTTTTTTTCAGCAGACACATTTGACACTGAGAAGCAGCATAGCACAGAACACGGTTTCCTTCTGTCTCAAATGCCTGTTCAGGCCTTTCCTGTCAGCACTTGCAGATTTCAGGGGAAAAATTATAAACAAAGGAGACATTTGTTTTTTACAGTATACACAATTTTAATAACAAAACTTTTCTGTACACTGTATTATGGTTTCCCCACCCCAATCCCTTGTATAGTAGTATTTTCTTTCTGTCCCTTAATACTACCCCCGGCTCTAAAAGGTAATTAACGAATGTGTTTGACTGTACTTTGAGTTTCCGGTCTCAGTGTTCATAGGTTCACCAGACACTCCATGTATCATGCTAATTTTAAAAACTTGGGGAAGAAAAGGTTAGTTGAAGGAGTTGGAGACGTTCCAGATGTCTGCAATAGTAGAATGAGAAAGCTTCTGTGGTCATTTTCTGCTTTTTGACCTTACTCAAGCACTGTGAGTTTGCCCCAGGTTAGCTAAAGAAATACTTATTATCTGTAGATGGCCTATGTTGTCTTTTTAAAAAGCCAAACATTTTTTCTGGTTCAAGCACTTTCACTGAGACGGTATGAAAAATCTGTCCCAAACAGACTTGAGATAATGCTGCCACTGGATTGCTGTATTAGGAAAATTATTATGTAAGTTAGCTGTTAAAAAAAAAATTCCTTCAAATTTATCTGTATGGGGGGGGGGAGAGAGAGAGAGAAAGAAAGAAATTGATAGCCCCACCTCCTACATAGCTATGTGTGAAAAGAATGCCTTAAGAAAATAATAAGGCTTTGATATTTTAGAATTCAGACTAGTGCTACATAGAACTTGCTTTTATTGGAAAGATGGGGTCTATCCTTTATTGATTAGTATTATACTAAGCAGATAGATTTTAATAATTAGTAAGCAGAATTAGGAAGTTCAGTCAATTCCATTCATTGAATTGGTTCAGAAATTAACTTGGACTCATTAAGAAATTATATGTGGTAATATAATTTCTTGGCTTGAAAATTAGTGTCTGCTTTCGGATGCTAACAGTATTATAAGTTTTGTATGGATTTTCAGCTTTACCAGCCCACTCTCTTTTCAGAAAGATAAACTTGAACTCACTGTAAGCTGTAGAAATGAGTCACAGTGGTTACAAACTAGTTCTTAGCTCCTAGGAGATACTTCATTTTTCTGATGGTCATTTTCCACCAACCTTTAAAATTGGGGAGGGGAAGTTGGGTGGTAATGCTTAAGAGGATAAAACCCCACCCTAAATCGCTCACATTTGTGACTTAGGAACTACATATGGTTTTGCTGTGAGGCTGTTCTACTTTGGCCAGTTGGTAGCACAGATACAATACAAATACATATCAACTAAATGGAACCCTGCTTTCTGGAGTCTATTAGAAATGGCATTTTGTACTTTAAGTAAGAAAGGAAAATACCTGGTTGGCACTACCATTACCAAAAACATGGAAAGAAAAATAAATGTGTGAACCCCCCTCCCCCCCATATGCCTTGGTGGCCTTGGCACTGTTCTCAGGTGCTAAATGGCTTGTTCTTGTGACATTAACTATGTCCTTCAGGATTAATTGGAGTTCCTAGTTAATATTGCTTACATTTTAACTCACAGTTTGAATTAATTTTGGTTGTCATTTGAAATGATGAAACCCATTCATCGTTTAGGGTCACTGGAGTCTTGTATAAAGCTGTCTGTGGCCTGGCAAATGGCAGTGGTCACCACGATACATGAGTTGGTAAATTCTAGCCCACCTCAGTGGGGGAAGCAGTATGCTGTGCTCTGTGCCGGAAAACCAGCATCTGTCTTGGCTCAGACAAGCTCAGCGTCTAGGTTTCCAGGAGATGAAATGCTGGCCACTCAAGATCAGCTGAATTAAACTGCTCTGAGCCTTTGCCAAACTGGTCTACTCACCTTAAAAAAATATAAAGAGCATATATTTTCACTGAACCTGAATATTGTTGCTTTTTGTTAAGAAGTTTGAAATGTGGGTGTCTTTTGTAGTGCTACCGGAGGAATCTAGGTCTATAGTAACATTTCAATTCAATCTTGGGGAGAAAATAAGCTTTGAGTGAAGGATACAGTGATATTAAGGAAAGGATGCCTTTCTTTTTTATGTTAGTGACTTTCTTTAAGGATTTATACATTTTTCCCCCACATAAGAATGCTTATTTTTTTTTTCTGAAATCAAATTAATGGTTTAATTTCAGTTTTCTCCTATATTTGGAAACTTCTTTGTAGAAAAATTCTGTAAGAATTGGTATCTTGAGTCTAAATTCCCAATATGCCATCGTTTGCCTTAAAGAAACCATAATTGAACACTTGTGGTTCTTTTCTTTGTGAAAAAAATGTGGCATCATTATTATTTGTTATTATGATTAGAGTGCTCATATCTACACTGAAGAGCTCCTTCTGTATCATACAGGTCCCTGAGCATTGCTTATTTGGTGCAGATTGTACACAGTCATATTTGCTGCTTCATAACTTCCATTAACCCGAGAGTCTGCTTTCCAGAGTCCCCCTTTGCTCTTTATCTTCACTCTCACACTGCCTACACTTCCTGTTGGCTGCCGGGCCTATGTCGAGAGTTTTGCCTTAAAATTTGCCCCAGAAATAGGTTGTTTCTGTCTCAGAAGATGCTAACTATATATATATATGTGTGTGTGTGTGTATATATATTTATTAGAGGGCAAGCTTTAACATCATATTTTGAATGTAATTTTTCATTGTTTTTTAAATAATATAACAAGAATCAGTGTTAGTATCTTTAGTACCCAATTATTTTGCATTTGGGTCTTTGCTATTTAAAGATTAGAAAAAGGCAGAAGGAAGAAGCTTTACAGTTTGTCAGGGCATCTTTAATTATGCGGGGGGTGTATTTTCAAACTGGATGGAGTATATGAAGATTGTTAAGTTACCTCAGTTTTCCTCTTTCCCAAATGCAAGTTTGCACGTAAGTATAGGATTTAGTAAGTTAATTAGTAAAATGGTAATTTATACTAGTTTAAAATAATAGTCTAAATGCCACAAAAATCAGCATGTTTATTATAAGTTAAACTAGAGTTGTATAAGAAGTCAATGTAATTATTTAGTGTTGATTTATTGTAATGAGACCTTTTTAAATAATTGCTTGGATTTATTGTTGAAAATTAAAGAGTCACCCGGTTAGAATTATATAAAAGGTGCTGGTTTCATGATGTAACTTAGATAATGTCTATTAAACCAGGCCAAACTCTGAAAGAATAATATTTAATATTTACCAGTCTTAAGCACACATGTAAGTCTACTTCTCATACTGGCAGTAAATTATAGTTTGAGTAAATACCACATTATCTTACAAGAGAACTTTGCTGTCTCCTTTTAAGCAGGAAGCCAGTTGTGGTCCATGAGATGGAGAATAATAATCAAACAGGTTTTCATCCCTATCTATTTTTGTTTAGTAGCTTCTTTCAGAACTGTTTTCAGTAGAAAAAAAAACATATGGAGACCTTAGTGTAAATGTTCACATACAATAGTATATAATTACATACATGAAATGTTTTATATTGAAGCATTTAGACTTTTCAACAAGAGTGCAAATTAATATGAGCATTGCTTCATTTAACACTTAAAATATGTTTCATTAAAAAATTAAAAATACTTCAACACTTCAAAAACTCAAGTCTCCACTTGGTTTGGAAAATTAGGCTTAATGTCACCATTGGTAAAAATTAGATATGTATTTAGCTCCTACTATGTAAAATAGGTTACTTATCTGATGTGATTTTTGATGATGAGTAGATATTATACTTCACATTCTTTGTATGGCAGCTGCTGACACTTGCACTGTCCATAGCCATTAATGATGATGAAAGGTCCTTCATGGGTGGGTTCATACTCATTATACGGTCCTTGGTCTGACATGTTTGACATATGGAGTCGTGTTTGGGATCGGAGCTGCCTGTGGTTCTGAATCATTGAGCACTGCCTAATTCTTCTTAAAGTGGGAGGGCAGCACTTCCTGGAAATGAACACTATAAAAATAATAAAAAAGAAAGAAAACAATAAAGCCATTGTTCCCGTAATTACTCGCTGAGTAAAGATGGCATTGTCTGGTTCAGGAAAGTGTTCCTCTGTAGTAACTGCTATGCCTGCAGTAGTTGGAATTTCTTTGTCTCCTACATGGTAACTTGATGAGCTTATTCTTTTTGTATATTCAGTGGTTGGATCTCTGTAAGTTGTAGCCATGGCAGTGACAGTGGTTGATAAATTCCAGCAGAGCTGAAACCCATGGACTGCATCTAGAATATCCTCTCCTTGGGTGTGGTCAGGGCTATGGCATAGGATGGAATGCTCCCACCGACCTTGGAAACTGCCCAGCCAGGAGGCCAGAGCACATACTCGGGGACTGCATTCCCATAGATTGCCAGAGAGGCCAACGGTTGTGAGGGATCTCAGGGAGCTTAAGATTTTGGAATCAAGACTGTTTAACTTGTTGTTATCCAGGAGGAGTATTTTAAGATTAGGCATGGTTTCAAACACTGTTGTGTCAATGGCTTTGATTTCATTTCCAGTTAGGTCTAGCTTTTCTAAAGTGCTCCAGGTCCACTCCATCCCACACGTCAAGTTGCTGATTTTGTTCCATTGTAAGAAGAGTGTGTGCAGACTGCTTAGCCGGAGGAAATGAGCAAAATTAATCTTTGTCAGCTGGTTGTGCTCTAGGTGAAGCTCTCTCAGTTTGATTAATCCTGCAAATCCATTGCGAGCCAAACTTCGCAAACGGTTTGTGCTCAAATCCAGAAACTCTAGACTACGACAGTCCCAGAACAGGCGTACTGGGATAGTCCGCAGGGAGTTGGAACGCAAGTGCAAGGTCTGCAGCTTCCGAAGGCCATAGAAGAGCTCAGGATGCAGTGATGACAGCTGATTAAAAGACAGGTCCAAATTTTGCAGGTTAATCAGTTGGGTAAAAGTTGTGTTTGGCAAGTAAAATATTTTGTTGGAACTTAAGATTAACTCCTTAAGTTTATATAGTCCTTGGAAAGCATCTTCTTTTACTGTTGAAATTTGATTGTGATCTAAGTGGAGCCAGGTGAGTTGACTGAAGCTGGCAAATTGATCTCTTTCAAGCGCTGTGATGTGATTGTGCCTTAGGGACAGGCCCAGAGAACCCTTGTCTGTGGCATTTGGCACTGAATGGAAGCCCTGAGAGTCG
Source organism: Sigmodon hispidus (assembly GCA_004025045.1). NCBI lineage: Eukaryota > Metazoa > Chordata > Mammalia > Rodentia > Cricetidae > Sigmodon > Sigmodon hispidus. The sequence continues at coordinate 32,377 of PVIH01004015.1, read as the reverse complement.
CAGTAGAATAGCAGCTTCTCACAGCGGCATTTGGGTGGACACGCCATACCCAGGGCAGGCAGCATTTTTAAAACCACACTCATTGCATATATTGCTGCCAGCATAGGGGCCCCTAATGGCCACTTGAAATGTAAGCCTGCAGAATATAATGTAAGGAAAACAAGAAGATAGGATATGTTTCAGCAGAACACGGGGCTGTTGAAAACAACAACAATGTAACATCATAATGAAAGATTTCACTGCATGGAGCATTTTTTTATTTTCTGCAGAAAAATTAACCTTGTATACTAGAACACAAACTTAAACCATGTATAAAAAAGATTAAAGCATGTCCCTTTCCTTAGTGTTATATGCCTTTATATAAATCTCAAAATCCCGAAACAAGTGATTTACATCATAAAATGGGAATTCACTGGCTTATTTTATAAAAGTGTGATTCCTTTTTGTACAAGAAATGACATAGAAATGCATAGACTTACCCATTCTTCTGAGCACATTGGAGGCTGCATTCAGTCGAGGTTGTCAGACTCAACGCAGTGAGTCTGTAAAAGGCTCTAACATGCAGGAGCCTTTGACCGGTTTCCTGTTTTCTGTGTCCCAGCTTTCCAAGTAAAATTCAAATCTGCCAGGGTGAATTGGTTTTTCCTTAGGATATTCCTCTGGATAGCATCGGCTTCATTTTCTATGGTGCTCTGATCCCCTAAAACAGCTTTGATTATAAGTTAATAATTTCCTCCTCTGATTATTGCTGATCATCAGAGCTTCAGGCTTTCCTTACCGCAGCTGTTAGTTCTCCCGGTCTTAACTTGTTGATGGCAGATGGGCGGCTTGTTGCAGAGAAGAGCTTCTGGAGCAGCATGAGTGCATTTACTGAAAAGCTTTTCCGAGAAACGGCACAAGAATGGATTTGCTTATGTGCTGCGACCACACAGAACTGTATATAGGCTGACGTCACCGGGTGACGTGTCTTTTGTTTGGGTTTTCCAGAAGCTTTACTGTTAAAAAGCACTGTGCTTTGTAACAGTGTTAGGGTCATTACAAGACCCCCTGTTTACAATAAATTGAGAAAGAAGAACTCCCGACTTAAGAATTTGGTATTCCTTCAGTGTAGGAAGCAACAATGAGGTTGTAATAAATGCTGCATTCAAGAAGACCCATCTGAACAGTGAGTTGGACTAGCAGAGTGATGATTTTTAATGCGTGTGAGAGCTAGTGTTAGACTGCCGATTCTGCTTAGAGATCATCTAAATGGGCACGATTGATTTATGAAGTGCTGATTTAATGCCAGCCTATGCAAGGTACGCCTCTGCTCTGGTAGTTTGGAAAGCTAATCAATTGCCTTGTTGTCATGCTTGATAAAAAGCAAAGTATGACTGTGTTGGAAAACTGAGTAGGCTTAGTTTCTTTGTCATTAAGAACTTAACACTATAAAGGAGAACAAAGAGGGTAGCTTCCAAAAGAAACCATTTTGGTTTTTTTTCCCCCTCCATTCAGAATTTCAAGGGAACTCTAAATAATCCTTTTCGGCTTATTATATAACAATGTTTTATTGCCACACTGATTGGAAAACAGTGCTGAGTCGATCTTTGGATGTCCTACCAGAAGAGAGGAACAGATTGACAACATCATTTTTATACATGTGACCCAGATGTTAGCAGTGGAACAGACAGTTTTTAAATAAGTATTGTAGTGTGCCTGGATTCTGACACAATCTTCAGGATTTCTACTTCAACATCTCACCTATTCCTTGACTGAAAGACACAGCTGCTGCTGAGATTGGGGTGTTAACACCAAAATAATGGAGCATTTGCACACTATCTCTTACTGGTGCACTTAGGAACTTACTTTGAATTTCATAGCAGCTCTTGATGAATTCCTCTCAGGAGTACGAAAGGGCATTTATATTGGAATGGGATTTTGTTTTGGTTGCTTTTGCTTGACAGCTCTAGCTTCTCCCTGTTAGATATCCTTTCAGACATGAATGTTTATGGTTCGTGTTATATAAATGCGTAAGATGTCTAGCATGAATCAGGGATATATTTGCAGGCCAGACTAAGGGCCTGCCTTTTATAACTATCTTTGTCTTGCTGATCTGGATGCATAAATGTATTTTTTTCCATACCCTTAGTGAGACTTCTTTCAAACCTGAGAGCACAAATTTCAAAAAGTATTGATGATATCCATGAAATAAGCGAATTACTGGCCTGTGGTCTTCTGAGGACTTCATTCCATTGTGAAATTCTAACAAGTCATTATCTAAAGAGATAACACGTTTTGTGTTGGAGTATGGCTACTGTGATAATGACTAGAAGACTCCAAGTCTCTTACTTGGGGACATGTGGAATCTCTAGTAGTGCAAATATTCATCTTTCAGCTTTTCTTAAAGTGACCCCAAGGTGGTTTTAGAAGTCTAAGAGTTTTGTTGATGGCAGCGAATGCCTAGGCAGCAGCAATAAAGTCTTCAGACCACGTGGTACATCTGGCACCAGGGAAGGGAGAAGTGTGCAGACCAGATACACTATAGTTACTCACATTCTCAGGAATGAATTTTGCTTCACGCTTATGTGAGCCACCAGGATGCTGACTCTTTCACTGGCCTTCAGCCTTCTTCCTATAACACCTTTCTGTACTTCAGTGTTTCTCAACCTTGGTCTATGTGTAGATGGGATTATGAAGTGTTGTTGCTTTTGAGTTTCTGTAGATATATTTTAATCAGATCCTACTGAATCTGTGAGCCTAGGTTTCTAAAACACTGGCCATTATGTGCTTGGTCCTAAGAGTTACATGATATCATTAATAGATGAAAGGAAGCCCTTAGGATGGTATCAGTGTCTTACTGAAGTCTACATTCTGATGAAAATAACCTTTCTAATGTAGAAGCTGTATTCTTCTCACAAGTAACTGCCTTAGTTGTGTGGGTAGAAAAACCATGTGAGTGAGTTGGATTAGATCAGCCGTGCTTAGGAATGAGTTGTATGTAAAAACTGAGAAGGAAAAGTTTCCTTACCCTAAACTGTTAGAACACTTAGTTCCTTTCTGATTCTTAGTCTGTTTAACCTTCTGTTAATATATTAGCGGTAAAACTATTCAAATTATATTACTGCCTATTGAATTGAAACCTTAAAAATTACATTGTCTCTGCCTCTGCTGTTCTGTCAGCTTTTGAGGGAGGGTACTTGCTCCGACATTCAATTAAAAAAAGTCATGCTTGCCTTTTTTTTTTTTTTTTTTTTTAAAGATCCTTTTGCCTCAGCCTCCCAAATAGCTGGTATTATAGGAGCCTGCCACCATGCCTGCTTTCTGCATCAGAGTGACTGAAGAATACAGCCTTTTTTAATGCAGAAGTTATTTTTCTTACTTGATAATAATTTTTTGGGTTTTGTAGGCTCAGGCTGTGGCTCAAAAGACTGAGCATTTATCTTAAAATTGGTTTGTATGGCAGGTGATGTTGGCTCATAGCTTTAATCCCAGCACGAAGGCAGAAGTAGGTGAAGCTCTGTGAGTTCAAGGCTAGCCTGGTCTACAGAGAAAGTTCCAGGACTACCAGGGCTACACAGAAAATCCCTGTCTTGAAAAAACAAAAATAACAAAAAAACCAAAACATACATACACACATACATATGTATATATAACATACATGCACGTACACACAGGTCTCATTGATAGATTCATTTATATTTCTTCCCTCTATCTGGATAACATTGTTCTTTCTTTAATTTCTTTTTTTAATTTTATGTGTACCAGTGTTCTACCTACATGTATGTATATGAACCCAAGCATGCCTGTTCCAGAAAAGGTCAGAAGAGGGCATCAGATCCCCTGGAACTGAAGTTACAGGTGGTTAGCCACTGCTATGTGGGTGATTAGAACCAAATTCAGATCCTCAGCAAAGAGCAGCAAGGGAGCTACTGAGCCACCTCTCCAGCTTCACCCTTGTTCTTTCTGAACTAAACTTCTTCTTTTTGACATTTTAGAGTGGTTTTATTCCCCATATAGATGGTTTTGACTTAAAAGTGGCAGCACCACTTCTGGAAGATTGTATTTATGTGCACGTCACTTCTGACTTCTTTAGATATTAGTAGCATCAAGGCAGAGGAGGCAGAAATTAATTCAACACTCTTGTATAAAGTAGTTTTAAGGAAATTCCACAAGTGGTGGTGGTGGTTATAGTTACTTGCATTCTTCCTAAATAGGTGATCAGAGAGTTAATTTCCTACTTGAGTGACATACAAATACGTAAACGATACTTTCTATCCTGTTATGGTAGATAATGAACTTTGTATTTATATATATAAAAGAACTATTTGTTTAATTGTGCCTGTCTTAGGGTTTCTATTGTTGTAAAGACTGTAAAGGGAAGCCATACGTTCTGTGGGAGCACTGTGGAAGGACAGGGAACTCTTAACTTAGAGTTGAGGTTTCAGTGGAAGCTTCCAGAAAGAGATGATTCTTACTGAAGGAAAGATAGGGATCAGAATGTGGAAGGTGATGAGATCGTGACAGATTTGGGTACGGATAGATCATGGCATGTAGCATGGTCAGATGATCTTAGTTGTCAAAGTAATGAAATGACAGACCCCTCCAGGGATTGTGTGTAGAACAAGATGGAAGCTTTTGGCAGAAAAACCCTAAGAAGACCATTAAAGATTCTTTAGCCTGGAACAGCTCTTTGTCAACAGAGGGATAGCTTGTAGTTGAGTCAATTTTTATAGGCTTGTTTGAAATTTTGAGGCTACGCTGTGCCTTGGGATGCCACAAAGAATGTCAAAGCCTTTGGGTTGCTTCTCCCCCCAACCCCTTTGTTGTGATTTTCATCCCTTTCATATTGCAAGTGTTAAGAGTGGAGTCAGTATCTTCTGGGTGGAGGTGGTGCATGTTTTAATCTCAGAACTCAGGCAGAGGCAGGTGGGTGGATCTCTGGGTTTGAGGGCAGCTGGGGCTACACAGAGAAACCTTGTCTTGAAAAACTGGAGTTGGAGATGGAGTCAAAAAGTATGTAACTTTTTTCTCTTATTTAATTTTGACTACTTCTATGATATGGCATTTTATCATTAGGAACACCTATTATAACATGATACTGGATAGCTTGATATCATTGAATTGAGTACTGTTATGAATTATTATTATTGTTGTTGCTATTATTAATATTGTGAGGCTATGTCTTACTATGTAGATCAGGCTGGCCTGAAATTCACAGAGATCCACCTAGCACTGTGATTAGAAGCATTTACCACCATGCCTGGCCTGCTCTTAGTTCTTTTAGATTCTAAATCCTGTGAAAAGAATTTTGGTTGGTTCTGCCCATTTTAAGTGTATGGAATAGGTATGGGAGTTTGTCTAAATAAATAGTAGTTTGTTACATAGGAGGGAGGTATAGTAAGTAGCTTCTCTGTTTGAGATTGAGAATTCCTAATTTCTAATGAGAATTATACTGTTCGAGACTGACCCAGCTAGTAACCTTTGCCTCTCTTCAGCTCAGCTGGTATTCACTTACTGAGAGGAAGCTTTATCCTGAAGCCTGAAATATGTCTCACTGTTTTCTCAGGAAGCTCTTTGCCACTGCTAAACAGAGACACCCATATCAAAATGAAGCAGACATCTAAGGGTCTTCATACAGTAAATCACAGTTTCCCACTTAAGTGAGAGCTCGGGATCACTTACTTTAGTTTCTTTGTTCTAATAATAGATATACAAGTTCAACATCCTTAATCTTAAAACTTTAAATTTTCTAGAGCCCTAAAGTTTTTTGTAAAAAGTCTGTACAAATATGCCAAAACCTAAAATATTTCTGGGTTCTGAAATACTTTTGATGCCTGGCATTTTGAGTAAGGGATAGTTATGTGTATGCCCTTGGTTGTTTTTTCTAATGTTTATGTTTGAGTTACTTTATTTTATAAATAATTCACAGCGACTTTAATTTTATAAGAACAAATCTAATTTTATAAAGTGGTATGCAGTTTTTTGAGTTTTCAGTTTTATGTGTGTAAATGTTTTCCCTGCATACATAGTATCTAGTGCCCACTGAATTTCAAAGAGAGTATCTGATCATCTGAAACTATGCAGATGGTTATGATCTACTACGTGGATTCTAGGAACTGGACCTGGGTTCTCTGCAAGTGCTCTTCTTCATTCTTAATCTCTCAGTTTCAATAAGCTGTTTTACCAAGCTTAGTGTTCAGATTGTGAGTGGTGTAGGTACGTGTATGTGTGTTATATATCTTGATTACATTTTAGAGGATGACCCGAACCCTAAACTTGCTCATTGATACAGGCTTTCTTTGTGTGGCCCTGACTGTTCTGGAACTCACAGACTTCCGCCTGCCTGTCTCCCAAGTTCTGGGATCAAAGGCATGTACTACTACTGCCTGGCCTGACAAACCCTTCTTGACTGAGGCATAACCTCTTGTTTCTACAGTAACAGACAAGTTGATTTTCAGGGTAGCTTAGCAAAGGTAGAATTAAAATATTAATGGTCTTTGGTGGCATTATATCTTTAAGTCGATGGTCCTGTGTCTGTAATTTACTCACAGGTCAGTTCATGGATGTGATTGTTTTTAAATTGTTATTTTATGTGGATGGGTGTTTGCCTACATCTTTATCGTGAATACGTGGTGCCTTTTGAGAACAGAAGGGCTGGAGAAATGGCTCAGCAGTTAGGAGCACTGGCTGTTCTTCCGGAGGACCTGAGTTCAATTCCCAGCATCCACATGGCAGCTAATAACTGTAATTCTAAAATCTGATACCCTTACACAGATATACATGCAGAGAACAGAAGATATGGTGTAGAACTGGAATTACAGACAGTTTTGAGCCGTCTCTTCAAATCCGTGTCGTATTTTTTGGAAATTGGGAAATGGCCCCAGTAAATTGCTTGCTATGCACACACAAGGACCTTGACTTCAGTTTGATTCTAAGAGTTCATGTCAAAAGCCAGTTTGGGTGGTGCACTTTTAATATCTTAAAACTGAGGAGATGGAGACAGGAGAATCCCTCAAGCTTGCTGAGCTCTAAATCTAGCCAGCCTAGCTAAGTCAGTGATGAATTCCAGATTCAGCCAAAGGAGACTATCTTCATAAAGCACATTGTGGAGGGGCTGAAGAGATGGCTCAGCAGTTAAGAGCACTTGCTGCTTTCCAGAGGACTGGGTTCTAGCTCCCACATGACAGTTGACAAACAGTCTTCTCTAACTCCAGTTCTAGAAGATCTTTGCCCTCTTCTGTCTGGCCTCTGTGGACAGCAGGTATACAGATACATATTCAAACAAAACACCCTACACTTAGAAGTAAAATAATTTAAGAAATCTACAGCTCATTTTAATGTTGGTTTCCTTTTGTTTTTTGTTTTTTTTTAATTTCAGTGTGCTGCTTTAGCACTAAATATTTATAGACTTCCATTAAGGTTTCTTGAAGTATACTGACATAAGAATCTGTTTATTCAGGCTGGTCGTAAAGAAAGAAGTGACGCGCTCAACTCTGCAATAGATAAAATGACCAAGAAGACAAGGGACTTGCGTAGACAGGTAAGCTTTTTTTCTAAGTTCTCAGCTTTAGTTTTGATTTCTAATAAATATAGGCTTATATTTTTTTTAATTAAGAGATAGTGTAAGTCTTTGGAAAAGTGACTGTTTCTGTTCTGTCAGTAATAAGCTTATTAATGTCTAAAAACTCTCAGAGGGAGTTGACTATTATGCTCCTCCGGGGTGGACTAAATAAGTCAGCTCCAGTGTGAAAAGGATGTATAGGCAGGAAAATCAATTTAAGATGACTTGGAGATCTGTGAAAAATAACCTCAGAGGATTCTAGTTACTCACGTGTCCACCCATTCTGTTTACATATTATCAGTTTATTCTCACTGGTGGAAATGTCTTTTTATCTCAAGTACAATAATTTTTCATGTTAGAAAATTTAAAATTTTTTTGATGATGTATAATCTCATTAACATTTTGAAATTAAATTTTGTGTCAAAGTTTTAAAAGAATTATAGTTGATTTTGTAAATATGTAGTGTAATGTATTAATACTTAAGTTATAGTGAGAATTCAGACAGTTTTCATTAGTAAAGGCATCTTATTGTTCATACCAGGTATAAAACAAAACTAAAAACTGATGTGCCTTTGAACCAAGTGTCATCTATGATTAGAAAGATAACTTTTAAAATTCATAGTGTTTAACCCTATAGTGTAGATAAACTAGAGAATGCTCTTTTTCCCATTTGATTTTTATTAATTAGGCTAATTACATATATTTCAAAAACTATGTGCCAGTTCAATCTATAACAGTGTTGTGATCCCATTTAGATTTGTAAGTTCCAAAGAAAGAAAAAAAGGTACTGTCTTGAAAATTAAAATTCTGCTGCTCAAGTGTTGTGTAGTGTAAGCCATAGTCTGTGTAGTTCTTTCTTGAAGGTTGTTGTAATGCATTGCCTACATGGAGGGACTTAGCTGTATAAGTTCTACCTGTCTTTCATAGACTTCTTTAGATATATTATATCACAGTGTAACTTCTTAGTAGAAATAAAATCAACTTTATACCATTTAAATATTAGCTTCGCAAAGCTGTCATGGACCATGTATCAGATTCTTTCCTGGAGACCAACGTCCCTCTTTTAGTACTGATTGAAGCTGCAAAGAATGGAAATGAGAAAGAAGTTAAAGAGTATGCCCAAGTGTTTCGTGAACATGCCAACAAACTGATTGAGGTAAGTGCATTACTGGTCTGGTTAACACAGGCAACTTGGTGAGTCAGTTTTAGTCACATGATTGATGTAGCTATAAGTTTTCAAGTGCTCACCTAATACACATTTATAAACAATCTTTCAATTATCACTGGATCTCTATTATAACTACTTTTTGTCAGTTTACGTTGATTACGTGATAGTTTTTGTCCTAGAAGCTTTTAAACCACCACTGACTGGTAAGCTAAAGTGAGACTTACACAGTGCAGAAAGTGGCAGCAGCTCTTCCAAGAAGCATCAACTGGGCTTCCATCCCAACAGGTACCGAGTTCTTCTACTTCCTATGTTCCGCCTATATAAGGAAGTTACTGATGATACCATGCTCTAAGGACCAAAAAAATGGTAGATATGCCAGGTCTTAATCTTTATGCTCAAGGTAGATTCAGCTCACTCCTATTTTTCAGAATAAACAAGCCTCAACATACTTTTACACCAGAAATGTGTGTGAAAATGGTTGGTTTGGAAATAGGTTATTACTTTTAATAATAATTAGAAAACATGAATTGCCACTTAATTTCAAGATGAGTTTCTTCATTTGTTAAATGAATTTATATTGATTATTAGTATAGTTTACAAACAAGACACACAAAACATAATAGTACAAAAACTAATAATTGATAAATATTTTGTAGACTCATTGGTAAGGGCTTATTATTTAAAAGCAGAATGTTAAGTGTGATTTATATTGACATAGCTCAAGTTAACACTATAAAAATACTCCATGGAGCTGGGTGGTGGTGGTGGTGGGGGGTGGTGGGGGGTGGTGGTGCACACCTTTAATCCCAGCACTTGTGGGAAGGAGGGCAGAGGCAGGCAGATCCTTGAGTTCATGGCCTGCCTGGTCTACACAGGGAGTTCGAGGACGCTAAGGTTACATAGGGAAACCCTTGTCATTCCAAGGAAAATATCAGTAATCACATTAAATGCCTTACTAATTTTACATCTCATTTTCTTTGAATATTTACTAAAGTGTTTTTCTGAACAGAATTATATAGAGAATGCATAGGTCAGCCCATTATTCAAGTTAATAATTCTGACATTTGGAACTAAAATTGTATAGCTTCATTTGTATCTCCATTAACCATAATCTGGTACACAGCAGTCATGTGAGTGTGAGCCATAATTTCCAAGAGGACAGAAATTGTGTTCAGGACACCAGTCTCTTATAAGTAGTCTACTTATTAGAAAGTACCTTTGAGTAATAAATAAGAATCAAGGCTTGGAGTATTAGTGTTTGCAGAGAGAGCAACTCTTGTCTGTACTGCATGGAGGGCCCTTTATTATGCCAGTTACATCATCCTCAGGCTCTCCCACTTGCAAAGCATATTTGATATTTGATGAGCACCCATGGTATACAGTACTGTGTGTTTTCCATAATCCTTTTCATGTGGGAACTAGGGCTTGAAGAGCTTCTCCAGACTCGTATACTGATTGAGCTTACTGATCCATTGACCAACACTAATTGGGCTGGGCATAGTAGGACACACCTTTAATCCCAGCAGTCCGAGGCAGAGAAGGCAGATCTCTGTGAATTCAAGGCCAGCTGGTCTACAGAGTGAGTTCCAGGATGCCCAGTACCATAGTACGACTCTGTTTTGAAAAAACAAAACTCAGTTGTGGGGTGAGAGGGAGAATATGAATCTATCACTGACTAGACTTGAGAGTCTTTGGAAACTTTTTTCCAGACTTAAACATTTGAGTCTGAACCTATTCTTGAGAGGTTAGAGTGTGATGTTCCTCGGCACAGTTCAGTTCTGACCCTTTTCTCACCCCTGTTCCCGCTGCATGCCCTCTGCACCCGTTACCTTCTCCTACACGGTCCTTGTATATTAGATGACAGCATTCTCACTCCTGAGGCGTAATCTCAGGATATGTAATGTCATTCTGCAAACAGTTCTGATTATATTTATGATAATCGAGACAGTAAGACATATAATTACTATGTTCATGAAAAGGAACTTAATTTTTAAGGTGTTAGAAGCCTTAAATTCCTGACTCGAGGCAGAACTTTGTTTTTTTTTCATGATAAGAATTCTTTTCCCCTGCAAGCTTTGTATTATAATGACACTCCTTGAACTAATCAGAGACTTATTTTTTTAGCAAAGGTAAAATGCTTCATTGTGTTTTATTAATCCCTTTATTTCATTTCATTAGTTGCCTTCTAGCTGAAGTAAATGTCTACAGGCCAACTCTGATGTGAGAGCTTACTTTCTGCTTTTGGTTCACTAGAATTCAGAATAGTCTATGACACACACACCACACATGACTGGTGGTATATGCATGTAACTGGAAAGGAAGTTGTCAGACTATCCTACCACTAAGAATATTTGCCAATGCATTTGGAAGGAGTGATCTTTCTGAAACACTGCAACAGAGTTCTTAAACTAACTGCCACAAATTAGTGTAAACCTATGGGTTAAGGTCATAGGCCCCAACAAGATAGGGCTTCAAGATATTACCACTCTGACCAGTTTGCCTAAATCTTAGGCATCATCATAATCTATTTCTGGCTTAATAATTGACTACGACAACATATACACAAAATTTCATTTGAAAGGCAAAACTTTTAGTCAGGACCAGCCAAATTAAGAGACACATAGGTTGGAGCTTGGGAAAAAATTTTGTCCCCCATACAGATGGATTTGGGGTACTCCACACTCCTGTGACACTGGTAGATATATTAACCTAATAGCTCCCATGAGCCTCTATGTCAGAAATTTTGTCCATCCTTCATTATGTATGCCTGGTTGATGGCTGTCATTCTCAGTGTCACTCTTCCCCAGGTCGGGCTGGCCTCAACAGCTCCAATTGGTGGATTCCCTATCCCAAGTCACCTCATTAGCATAAACCATCAGTACTACTTATATAAATTCCAAGAAGTTGAAGAATATTTGTATGTTATGATGAATCAAAAATAAAGTCAGATAAATTACTTAGTACACAATACTATGTACTTCAGTGTACTGTGAAGGTATGTCACTTGCATGATTTTGGTAGGTGTCTTGAGTATACAGTCTGCCTGGCCTGCTACATATAGATACCACAGAAGAATTCTGAGTTTGTTTCTCCACAAGTCCATTTTATGATCCTTAGATCCTTACCTATTCACTTAGTACTTCTCTTACCTGCCATGATTGGCTTTGAGCTTTTCTTTTCTTTGAAGTTTCTGTCTTTAACAGTTACTGTGGTGATACAGTGTATATTTAATAAAATATCAGGGGAAGAATCACAGTGACGCTATGAAGGTCAGGGTGTGGTGACCCACGCTTTTAATCCCATCACTCTGGAGACAGATTCAGAAGGATCTCTGTGAGTTCAAGGCCTGATAGCCAAGCAGTGGTAGCACACACCTTTAATCCTAACTCTAAAATTATGATACAGAGTTGAAACAGGAAATAAAATACTGTGGCCTGGGAAAGAAATATCAGGCAGGAGAAGGCCTCTTCTCTCTAGGTATCAAGTGAATAATCTAGATTATTTACTGTTTACTTCTCATACAGTTATAGTTTTTTATTCAGCCATATAACTCCTTTTCTGTGTAGCTTTTTTTTTTTTTTTTAAAGCATCATGTATGCTGAGCACTCAGGAGGCAGAGTCTAGGGATTCAAGGCCAGCCTGTTCTATAGTGAGTTACAGGCAAGGTTGAGGCTAGATAATGAGATTCTGTGTGTCTACACCACACCTGCCCCCAGCCTTCTGGGACCCCTTTAGTCTTTCGGCCTTCAAGGATAGTGTGTCCTCTCAGAGGGAAGTTGTCATCTATGCTAAGGCCTCCCTGTCCATCTTCCTGCTGCTGTACACTTGTGAGTTCACAGCACTTTCAGTATAAAATATATACCTTTAAACATAGCATAGAAAAACCAAATTTCATTTATTAAATGTTCAAATGATAACAGCTTTAGATTAAATGTATTTTACCTTTTTCGTTTTTTAATATCACTACTAAAAATTTTATAAGTCTCTTAAGTCTCTGTTGGACAGTGCTAGGTGATTTCCAGGCTTTTGGGGACCTCTCTTCATCACACTTCTTCCCTGAGTGTCCTCCATTCAAGTGCAGCTGTCAGTGAACACCTGGTTCAGGAGCAGTGCACAGTAGGGCAGCAGCCAAGGCCTTCATCATTCTGGAGATTGACTTACTATTCTGTTACAGGATGATGTTGGCCTTTTGGGCAGTAGCTATGTGCTGAGATTCCTAGGTTTTCCCTACAGGGGGACCTTCTCCTTAGTGCCATCCAGTCTGTGTCTGTCGGTGTGGGCTCAGGTGGACATTTGGCTCTGTGTGTACTTCTGGTAGCCAGTGTGAACTTGGGTCTGGTCTAGTCTTTGTCAGAATTGCTGCTGTCATTGTTCTTTATATTATCAACTTTCCAAATGTGTGTCATTTCTTCTGTCTCTTCTACTTTGTTTTTTTAAAAAATATGCCTTTTCTCCTTTTATCTAATCAGATGTTTTTAAAATGTTGTTTAAGATAAAGCATAAGATCGAACCTTTCAACCTACCACTAGAAATCTCCTGATTGAACAGGTCTTGTGTATAATTGGCCTTTCAGCCAATCAAGAATCTTTTTATTTTTATCTTGCTAAGACATCTTGATAGAAATCTACACTTGCCCTCATGTCCTTTCAGTATTGAGTACACGAGGTAATTATATAACCGCATAGTTCATCATAGCCATTTCTCTGTGGATATCTGCGCCATGTATTTTTGTCTAGAACAGATTCCCCTGCTGTCCTGTTTAGTTTTCATGTCATTAAAAGTCAGCCTAGAAAGTGAGAAACAGATTTGCTATAGTGATAGAGAGCAACTGCTCTGCAAAGTGCCAGCCAGTGATGGGAGCATAATTAATTCATCAGGGCTGCATGAGGGTTGATGATTCTGGTCTTACTTTATGTTGAACAGCATTGGTGTGCTTCACAGACATTTGGACCCGTGTGTAAAGTTTAAGCTCTCTGCTTTGATTTGGTTTCCCATGAATACTTGGATACTGCTGCTGTATATATACACGAACTCTTGGAGTCAGAGGACAGCATCTCACACCTAATTCTTGAGGTATTAAGTCTGATTTCTTAGGTTTTTAAAGAAACATGTCCCAGATCTGACATGATGGTGTCTTAGGGTTTCTGTTGATGTGATAAAACACCATGGCTAAATTTCAGCTTGGGGGTGTAAGGGTTTATTTTAGTTTATAGTTCACATCACAGCCCACCTGAACTCAGCTCTGTAGACCAAACAGGCCTCTAACTCACAGAGATCTGCTTGTCTGTCTTCCGAGTGCTGGGATGAAAGGCATGTGTCCCTGAACGGCCACTCTGCTACAGGGCAGAGCACTGCCTGCCCAGAACACAGCTAGGAAATTAGCAGCAGGGGAACAGCTGAGTCCCTTGGTCCTGGGCACACGCCTCAGAGGTAAGAAACTCGGCTTGAGCGGGGAACACAGTCTGCACAGACCACAACTGGCATAGTGGCAGTGGAGTTCCTAAAGGCACAGCTAGAGGGTGACTTCCGTCACCTGAACCCGGGCACTGAGACTGCTTCACGGTTTCGGTGCATAGCACAGCCCACCCAGTACATGGCTGGGGTAATAGCAGTGGGGGAACAGCCGAGTCCCTGGGAACACAGCTGAGAGGTAAGAGGTCAAGAGGTGACTACAGGCACCATAAAACTGTGATCTCATGAGAACAGCTGACCAAGAGTGAATTGGGGAAACAAGGGGTAGACGCCAGTGCAAGAATACATATAACAATACAAAGGTCAACAAGACACCACCAGAAGAAGCAAGTAGTTCTATAGCTTCAAGATCTGAACATAACAACGAAGAGGGAACAGAAGGAAATGACCTTAAAAACAGCTTTATGAAACTCACAGAAGCCTTAAAAGAGGATATAAAAAACTCCCTTTAAATAAATAGAAGAAAATACAAACAGAAAATTAGAAGAGATGAACAAAACCCTTAAAGAAAATAAAGAAAACCAAGAAAAATAAAACAAACAGGTGAAAGAAATTTACCAAGAATTAAAAACTGAAATAGAAGCAATAAAGAAGGCACAAACTGAGACAAAACTAGAAATAGAAAACCTGAAAAAAATGACCCGGAACCACAGATTCAAGCATAACCAACATAATCCAAGAGATGGAAGAGAGAATCTCTGGGGTGGAAGACTTAATAGATACATCAGTTAAAGAAATACTAAGATCAAAAAAGTCATAACATAAAATGTCCAGGAAATTTGGGACACCATGAAAAGACCAAACCTGAGAATAATTGGAATTGAAGAAGGAGAAGAATACCAGCTCAAAGGCACAGAAAATGTATTCAACAAAATCATAGAAGAAACCTCCCCAACCTAAAGAAGGAAATGCCTATAAAAATACAGGAAGCCTACAGAACACCAAATAGACTAGACCCACAAAAAAAAGTCTGCTCGCCATATAATAATCAAGCCTCTAAACCTACAGAACAAAGAAAAAATACTAAGAGCTGCAAAGGAAAAAGGTCAAATCACCTATAAAGGCAGACTTTATACCATCAGAATAACACCCGACTATTTAATGGGAACAATGAAAGCAAGAAGGTCCTGGTCAGACATTATACAGACACTAAAAGTGCATGGATGCCAACCTAGACTATTGTACTCAGCAAAACTATCAATTAACATAGATGCAGTAAGCAAAATTATTTCACAACATAACCAGATTTAAACAATACCTAACCACAAATCCTGTACTACAAAAAGTCCTAGAGGGAAAATTCCAACCTCAGGAAACCAGAAACACCCATGTAACCACAGACAATTGATAAACCCACAGAAGAACACCTCCCCACCTACCCTCTCCGCCCCACCCCAGAAAAAAAGGTAATACAAGCTACTACCAAAAATGATGGGAAATAGTGATCATTGGTCATTAATATCCCTTAATATCAATGGGCTCAATTTACCTATGAAAAGACACAGCCTAACACGATGGATACAAAAACAGAAACCATCCTTCTGCTGCATACAAGAAACATACCTCAACTTTAAAGACAGACACAGGCTCAAATTAAAGATTTTCCAATTAAATGGCCCTAAGAAACAAGCTGGTGTAGCCATTCTAATATCTAACAAAATAGACTTTAAACTAAAATCAATAAAAAGAGACCAAGAAGGTCACTACTTATTCATCTCAGGAAAAATTCATCAAGATGAAATCTCAGTCTTGAATATCTGTGTCCCCAACTATAGAGCCACAGTAATAAAAACAGTTTGGTACTGGCATAAAAACAGACTTGTGGATCAATGGAATTGAATTGAAGACCCAGACATTAACCCACACACCTATGAACACTTGATTTTTGACAAAGAGGTCAAAAATACTCAATGGAAGAAAGATAGTATCTTCAACAATTGGTGTTGGCATAACTGGATGGTAGTGTGTAGAAAAATAAAAATAGATCCAAACCTATCACCTTGCACAAAACTTAAATCCAGATGGATCAAAGACCTCAACAAAAACCCAGCTACACTGAACTTGATAGAAAAGAAAGTGGGAAATACCCTCCAATGCATTGGCACTAGTGACCACTTTTTAAATATAACACCAGTAGCACAGACAATAAGAACAACAATCAATAAGTGGGACCTCCTGAAGCTGAGAAGCTTCTGTAAGGCCAAGGACACAATCAATAGGACAAAACGACAATCTACAGAGTGGAGAAAGACTTTTACCAACCCTACAAGTGACAGAGGATTGATCTCTAAAATATATAGAGAACTCAAGAAACTAGAGCCCCAAACCCTTAATAACACAATTAAAAAAATGAGGTTCAGAACTAAAAAGGGAATTCTCAGCAGAAGAATTACAAATGTCTGAAAAGCACATGAAAAAGTGCTCAACATCTTTAGCCATCAGAGAAATGAAAATTAAAACAACTTTGAGATACCACCTTACACTTGTTAAAATGGCTAAGATTAAGAACACAGATGACATCCTATGCTGGAGAGGATGAGGAGCAAGGGGAACACTCCTCCATTGCTGTTGGGAGTGTAAACTTGTTCAGCCACTTTGGAATGCAATATGGCCATTTCTCAGAAAACTGGGAATCAATCTCCCCAAGGATCCAGCAATACCACTACTGGGCATATACTCCAAAGATGCACATTCACACCCCAAAAGCATTAGCTCAACTATGTTCATAGCAGCATTATTCATAATAGCAAGAACCTGGGAACAGCCTAGATGCCCCTCAACTGAAGAATGGATTAACAAGCTGTGGTACATCTACACAATGGAGTCTACTCAGCAGTGAGAAAAAAATGATACTCTAAAGTTTGCAGGCAAATGGATGGATATGGAGAATATCCTCTTGAGCGAGGTATCACAATCCCAGAAAGATAAGCAGGGGATGTACTCACTTATTAGTGGACTTTAAAAAAAAATAAAATAAAAAGAGATGTTATTGTACATAAGAACTTAAGGCTAGAATATACCTAATGACACAATGCCTCTACATTGATGGCCTCTGGCAGAGGTGTGGGTGAGGAAAGACTTGTTTTCTTTAAGAGTCTGACCCCAGGGAGTTTAATTATGATCCTGTGAGTAAATGAGCAGCATGAATGGGTGGTTTTGTAAATGGGGAGATCATAAGAGTGGGCATGATTCTGAGAGGTCTGATAACTGAGTTTGATGGGGTGCATGATGTAAAAACACCAAATTATATATGTATATATATATATGTACACACACATATATGTACATACATATATATATATAAACAAATACTATGATTAATATCAGGGTTTCACTGGCTCTGTAACTTTTAAAGGCTTTGTTTATTTTTAAGTTTTATGGAATTATATGGTGTGAGTTTGTCTTAGTTTTTTAAGTTATAGTAGAATTCTGTAGTAAGTCAATATTTTCTTGTGTTTGTTTCTGTTATTGCTGTTTTAGTATAGCATATTTTATTAGTATTTCAAGCAGGTTACAAAGTATGCATTTGTTGAAATCATTCATTGAATTTAGGTTTAATTTTGCTATGTAAAAACCCACCAGCTTTTTCAGATTCTTCAATTTATTGAAACAAATTTATAATGTTTGTCTTTATGATTTTCTGGAATTTCATACATATCTGTTATAATGTTTGCCTTTCAATTTCTAGTTTTATTGAAGTAGGTCTTCCCTTTTTTAATTTGTTTAAGAATTTGACAGTCGTGTTTAATCCTTAAAAAGTAAATAAAATAAATTTTTTTTTTTTTTTTTTTTAAAAAGAAAGGCATGTTACCTAATGGGCCTCAAAAAGATCTTAACTTTTATTAAGTTGACAAAACTAGCTAGCACAATGGGTAAAGCGCTTGCCTGTGCCTTGCAGGTCTGATCATCTGACTCCGTCCCCAGATACCACAGTGAAGGAGAGAACCAGCTTCTTAAAGTTGTCCTCTGATCGTCATACCTTTATATTTGTGCTTACTGAATTGTAAGGTCCAGGGCATGCCTACCGTTGTCTTTGGCAGTGTTTTTAGGCAAAAACTCCCTGCCCTCCAATTTTTTTTGTTAGAAAAAGTACATGTAGACATAGGCTGGTGCCTTGGTAATCAAAGTGCCACTTTAGATGAGGTACTTTTGTAAGTTCAGGTTTGGAAACGGGATGAGATTTTGAAGCACAAGAAAGAAAACAATATATTAGAGATTCGAACTTGTTTATATTATTTCCTGTTTTGTGGTTGTTATTTATACAAAATTGATACCATAGTATGTTGGCTGGTTGTTTTTTCTAAGGCATATCATACCATAATGTGCTGAAATGTAACTTGGTTACTTCACTTTTTAAATGGCCATAGGGTATATTGCAGTGCACATAGCATGCCATTTTTAACATTGGATTATTAGTTGTCTGTTTAACCAGTCCCTGCCATGAAGTTAAGTTGCTGTCTTATATACTGCTATTTTGTTTGATGTTCTCTCCTGCTCAGCTTCTCAAACCCAGTTCTAAGGCCTATCCTTGATCTTCCCCAAGTTCCACATCTGACCAGTAAACCCCTATCATTTTCTTTGTGTTGAATTTCTGTGATCTTGTCTGTAGTGTAACTATCATTGTGTTAGATTTCTGCGACGACTCCTAACAGCTATTTGGCTTGTTCTTTGTTTCCTGTCTAGCCTCTTTCTCTAGAAGAAAGTTAATATGATCGCCTTGAATCAGATCATGCCATCCCTTTGCTTCAGGGTTTTTCTCATCTATTTTTGCCATGGCTTCTATGGACAAATGTGATACAGTCTGAATCTGTAGTTAACCATAGCTCATTAAGTAACCTATCTGCATTTCCAGCTGCCTTTAGTCCTGTAGGTCTCTTTGCTCGTCCCTCATATCTTTCTCTCCTGCAGGCCTGAATGGGCTTTCTGCCTAAAAGTCACTTCCACAGAAAGGCTTCTCTAGATCCCTTCTGCTTATGCCCTTCAGCCTTCCTTACTATATGAAATTAGTGGATTTACTTAATTTTATTTATCTAGCCCTACCCACTCTAATATAATGTTCTTTTAGAATATGGGCATAAAATGATGCAGAGTACATACTAGGTTCCCAGCAGCTAGTAGACTAGTGAACTTTCTCATTGGTTTTTTTTTTTTTTTTTTTATATAAACTTTACTTATTTATTTGCCTTGGTGTTTGCCTGGAACTGGAACTACAGACAGTTGTGAGCGGCCATGTGGGTGCTGGGAATTGAACCCGGGTCCTCTGGAAGAGCAGACAGTGAGTGCTCTTAACCGCTGAGCCATCTCTCCAGCCCCGAACTTTCTCATTGTTAATAAATGTTATGCAGATGCTCTCTCTTTGGATTCTGCCAGCATCCAGACTCTGATTCAGTTGTGTTTAGACAGTTGACACACACAGAGCTTTGCATTATCTATTGTTCTAAAGTCATCTTTATACAGAAGGTACCATACACATTTGTACGTGCTGTATATTTGTGTTCGGGCACAAGAACACAAGGTCTTGGATTCCTTGGAACTGAAGTTACATGCTTCTAGGATACCTGGCTTATCAATAGATCCTAAGTCTGGTCCTTAGGATCCTGCAGCAAGCAGTGATCCATCTCTGAGCCTGAATCAGATCTTTTGGATGTGAAATTGAGAGTAAAACAAAAAGTTGAAAGGACAGATTTGAATAGTATTTCATTTATTCTATTAAGCTAGAATTAAGCTTTCAGAAACCAAAGCAATTTTTTTTTTTTTTTTTTTTTTTTTTTTTTTTTTTTTTTTTTTTTTTTTTTTTTTTTTTTTTTTTTTTTTTTTTTTTTTTTTTTTTTTTTTTTTTTTTTTTTTTTTTTTTTATAGATTGAAAGAGGAAAAAATTTCTAGAAAGATTATACTAGCAAACATTTGTGGAATTCCTAAAGCATAAATGGTGGTTCACACATTTAATCCCAGCACTTGAGACACCCGAGGGGCTGATGTGTCTCTGTGAGTCAGAGGCCAGCCTGGTCTACACAGTGAGTTCCAGGACAGCCAAGGCTGCACAGAGCAACCCTGTCTCAAACAACAAAACAAAGCAAACAAGCACAATGTAGAAATGTAGCCCTAGATAACTGAAATCTTTACCCACGTGGATATTATTTTTTTTTATTGGAGAATGTTGGAGGATAAAAATAAATGTATATTTTATATTGTGTATAGATCTTATATAATGCATTATGAACTGGACTAAAGGAATATTTTAAAATTTTTATTCACTTTATCAGAGTTTGAAATAAAAAACTATTGCAAGTTTGAATACAAAGCTATTATTTCAGTACTTCTCAATACGTGACCAACATAAATTTGGAGCCAAACAGAAGCATTTCTGTGACATTACTTAAAGTAATAGTAGAGAGTTTTGCTGTGAGATCTCTACACTGTCTGCCTAGGGCTGACCCTTGTCATTATCAGCGCTTGTTACTCCCTACAAGATAGCTAGCCATTATTTTGAATAAAATGTGCATAGATATTATGTGTCTCCAAAGCTATTGATGGGGGAAGGAGGAGCAGAGGTCTGGAGTTGCTGAACTGAGTGATTTATGTTTGCAATATAAAATGGGGACTTTTCTCTCATCTGCCTATAAATATTGAGGTAGTACTCTTTGTACTTTTCCTCTCATATCAGCTTAATGATGTCTTTATTTTATTTATTTATTTATTTGTATTTTATTACATTGGTGTTTTGCCTGCATGTTTGTCTGTGTGAGGGGGTCAGATCTTGGAGTTACAGACAGATGTGAGCTGCCATGTGGGTGCTGGGAATTGAACTCTGGTCCTCTGGAAGAACAGTCAGTGATCTTAACTGCTAAGCCATTGTCCAGCACCGCTAATGATGTCTTTATGTTGATTGAAAGTATACTATGGTAGAAATTCGTTTGCTGCAGCACTCTGTCCTTTTTGATGCCTTCTATCCTTTGTTGTCTCTTCACCTGTGTGCATTGTAAGAGTTAAAGAGCAATTACTTTTTTTTTTTTTAACTTTTCTGAGTCTCTTTTTCAGATTTATAATTTATGAGTGTAAAACAAGGAAGATGTTTTTAGTGTCCTTACCTGTCTCAATACAGGTTATAGGACTGCCAGGCAGTACTTGGAGGTAGAGGCAAGCAGATTTGTTTCAGGCTAACTCAGTCCACAAAGTAAGTTCCAGGCCAGCACGAAATGTATAATGAGACCCAAACAATGTAAGGACTCTTGGAGATGGGAGCAATGATATCCCATGTTTAGTGAGGCACTATCTCTAGGTTTAATGATAGATTAGGCATTTAGGTGGAGTAGAAATAGGGAATAAGAAATTATCATTTAACTAAATTAGGTGTTATAAATTCTGTTTTGCATTTGTTACTAGTGGTGCTTACTTACACTCTGATTCTTTCTAAATTTAGATTAGTATGACTTGTTTTGAACAGAAATATATATGATGAAGCTAAATGTAGAAAGCCAGGACCATGTAAAGAAGAGCAGGCAGTGTAAATTGTCTTGCAAGAGTTTGGATTTCATACAGAACTAATCGGGCTGGAGTGCTAAACAGCCATATTGGCTGAGGAACTCATATTTTTTTCTCCTGGGACACAAGTCCATCCTAAGACTTAATTTCAGAAAGAATTTTTTCATGAGATTTGTATATGAAACATTGAAATTGAATGACTGATCTTCAACACTTTAATAGATATGCTCTGTAATGGCAAGATCATTTGCCACCAAGCCCCCTATGACATGAAGAGCTATCCAGCATGTCCCTTTATGTGAAAGAATTGAGAGCATCCATTACCGACACTGATAGGTGAATTCATTTGTGCCATCCATCCGTCTTTCCTAATCTTGTTCATCCACTGCTCACTCATTCTCTGTTCTTAACTCTTTATTGATTGTATTTTCCTCTTTTGTTTTGATGCCACATACTTGCTGTTTTATTAGTAGAACCTGTCTCTGGCTTTCTGTGGGGGGTAAGTGCTCCCATGTTTCTTGTGTGTGTGTATGTTTGTTTATTCAGACTTCAGATTCTCTTGAGATCCACTGATACATACCACTACTGTAATGGGGATAGAACCCAGGACCTCACACTTACTAGGTAAACACTCTACTATAGAGCCATCCCCACCCTTTGCCTTTAATTTTTAAATGTTTGAAAAACAAGGTCTTAACTAAATTTCCCAAACTATGCGGAATTAAACCTGTGCCTTTAGGCTCAATGATTTGAGACATTTCTCAAAGCTAGTGTAGCACTGATCCAGTCTAATGTCACCTAGACTGGCCAGGAACTCAGGGTCTTCCTACCTTAGCTCCCTTGCTGCTGGAGTTACAGCGTATGCACTAATGTGCCTGTCAAGCTAAAGACTTCACACTGGTTTTATTATTTAGTGGGAATGGGTGTTTTTGCCTGCGTGTATATCTGTGTGCCATGTACCAGAAGAGGTGCTGGGAATCAAATTTAGTCCTCTGGAAGAACAGCCAGCACTATTCTTAACTGCTAAGTTGAGCTGTCTTCCTAACAACTGTTTTAAAATGTTGTATTGACTGTTGTTTCAAATCTAAAGACACAGATTTTCCTCTGTAAGAAGTGTGAAGGATTTCTCTCCCCTTACTCCCTTTAAAGGTAGCTGGGTCTGGCACTAGTATCCGAGGCTATCCTCTCAAGGTAGTTCTGGTTGAGGTGTCGCACATTTGTCATAGTGAGAAGTGAGTAGTCCTGTTCCTGGAGGGTGTATTGAAGTTTATTCATCCAGAAAAGACTGTCAGTGACGGGTGTCATTTCCTCTTCTCAACCTTCTAAAATAAACACTCTCTTCTTGTAGAGCATTACTGCTCTGATAGTACATCAGAAACATTTTAGAATAATGTTCCAAAACAAAGGATAAGTCTTGTGTGACCTGTGTTTTACGATTTGTATCAGGAAACAAATCACTTAAAGAATTCAGCCATTTTAGCCTTACCCCTTACCATTTTGTATCTGATTTGTAGTCAAGAATATAGTCCTTTACTTTTTAATTTTGAAAATACTGTTTTAAGTTATAAAATACACAAAATTTGAGATAGTATAAATTGAAATAAAATTGTTAGTGATGCGGGGGTAGAAAGCTTAATTCCAGTTACTGATTGTCTGTCTGAGAACCACTTAGAGGGGACAGTGGTTTCTCCTCACCTGGGAGGTTTGCTGTGAGCGGCAAGGTTTTCATTTGTGCGTTAGAACACTGCCCCCTTTTGAGTTTCTTCTTTGCTTGTTTGGTTTGGTTTGAGATGGGGTCTTATGGTGCAGCCCAGATTGGACTCAATCCTATGATTTTGCCTCAGCCTCCCATATACTGGGACTGCAGGAATTTGCCACCACTCCTGGCATAAAATGCATTTTGAGTTTTAAGTCTTAAGTTAATTGTTTTTTTTAACGTGTTCTTATAACTTGCAGTGAGTTTAAACAAGTGATACTCTATAGATTGTGATCTTTTTGAGAAATACATCTTTGCTCTGGTCAAGTTGATGACAGAAGGTAGAATTGTAAGCATCTAGAATCTAAAATGTTATGCTTGATGCAATTTTCCTTTTTTTTTTAAGGTTCTGGGAATATCAGAGGTCACTTTCCAATTTTTATTTTGAAATTGCATGTTACTTCATGTTACTTCTGTTTTTCCTTCTAATAGGATTCTGGTGCTTAATTAGCTGGTAGTCTTCACTGTAATGCTGCAAACAGACATAACAGTAAGAAGTTTTCATGCACGGATTCAAAGGTTATTGCTGTTGCCCTTGTTTTCCCTGACATTGATTCTGATACTTCACTGCCTTTGGCTTTACCACCCTTACTCAGTTGATACTTGAAGTGAAGCTGTGTCTCAGCACTCAGTATGTAGCTGGCCTGGCTTTGCTAATGAAATTGGCAAGGCTGTTATAACTGCCTCAGCGGCACTAAAGAGCAGCGTTCTCAGGGTAGCCAGAGTCCTTGCAAACTAAACATTGGCACAGCCTGTAAGATAATTTCTGGTTATGTCAGCTGTGTCATAGAGACTGTTGGGAAGGAAGGAAAGATTTCCACTAAAGTAAACCCTGTCAGGTAAGAAAGTCCGGCACCAATGTCCTCTTAAGAAAGCAGAGGAAGGAGGCTTGTGTTTATGTCTGTGGGGCATCATCATTGTTTCCTTTCTACTTTTATGAGAGTTATATTAGGTCCATCTTGTTTGTTTGTTTGTTTGTTTTGTGTATATAGTTTTGGCTGTCCTGAAACTCACTATGTAGACCAGACTGGCCTTGAACTCACAAAGATCTACCTGCCTCTGCTTCCCAAGTGCTGAGATTAAAGTCATGTGCCAATATGACTGGCTCTTGGGTCCATTTTAATATCACCTTTATGATTTTTTAAATCTTAATTGACCTGTATTCAAATAAAACTTAACTTTTTCTTAGGTAAGTTTAATTTTCTTAGTTTTTCTTAATTTCTACATATGACAGTGAGAACAATAATTTTGAGTTTTAATTTCCTTCTTTCACGAAGAGCTACAAAATTTATTATTTGTGGATACTGATAGTTCCTTCCTTGGTGTTCCTTGGGTTTTCTTACATAATGCATATAATAGACAGCCTTATAGACTGTTTAGGCAGATCAGAGCTCCTTCAAAGCCTGTGAATTATCTCTTCCGATACCATTCTACAGTGTAACATAGTAAGTCCTTACAGCTAAAATGTATCCTAGTGAACTGATAATCAGTCTGAGGAGTGAAGCTCCTTGGTGCGTTTGTTATCTCTCTATTCTGGGAAGGCCAGAGGAAGAGGTAGGTACTAGCCTGTTTCCCAGTCAAAGAGAAAAATACTTATAGGCATTTTTATGTTCTTTCCTCTTGCAGGTTGCCAACTTAGCCTGTTCAATCTCCAATAATGAAGAAGGTGTAAAGCTTGTTCGAATGTCTGCAAGTCAGTTAGAAGCACTCTGTCCTCAGGTAAAGTATAACCAATAACCAGCAGGCTTACAGTATCTCCAGTGTGGCTTTTAGTAGTGTGGATGTGAATTTATCTTGTTAGATTTGCTTTTTTTTTTTCTTTTTCCTCTCTCTCTCTCTCTCCCTCTCTCTCAATTTTAAATAGAAATACTGATACAATAAACCACATAGCTTAGAAAGTTTTAAGTATCATTTTCTCTTTTTTACATTTTACTTGCTTGTCATTTACAATGCATAGGAGGGTCATTAAGATGGCTCCGGTGACCTTGGTTCCATCCCCAGGACCTACATGGTGGCTAAGAGAGAACAGATTTCCACAAGTTCTCTACACATGTCATTGTGTGCATCTGTTACATGTGTGGTGTACAGATTTTGGGCCAGCCTATGCACCACTGTGACACGGTTGTCACAAAGTGGCTAGTCTGCTCTACTGAAGTGCCTGATACAGATAATAGTAAACTGATAGAACCAGCCTCTGAGTCTATTTTCCACTTACTTTATTTGTGCATGCTTGCACATGTTGCATGTACTCAAGGTGTACAGAGGACAGCTTGTGAGAATTGTGTCTCTTCTATCACTATCGCAGTTCATCAGGCTTGTCAGCAGACATTATTACCTGCTTAGCCCTCTCCCTGGCCCCAGTTAATTCTGAGTGTTACCTGCCACCTTGGAGGGAGTGCTTCGCAGCTCAGGGATAGCTTAGATGGTGTTTGGATGTTAGAGGTTACCTTTCTGCTTCCCCAGACAGAGAATGCTCATGTCATGGCACAGTCTTGGACTTACGGTAACCTCTCTGTTTGTCCTGCCAAATTGGCAGTAGCCGTAGACAAGGGGGGCACTCAGAGGAAGTGCTGTAATGGGCCAGAACTCGTAGGGATATGTTTCTGTGTAAAGTCTGCAACCTCAAATGTGCCACGACACTGTCACTTCGGCTCTCTCACGTGAAAGAGCAGTCAAGGCTTCTGTGATGGACCAGTTACAAACCCCACCATCGGAGAAACAGTCATAAAAATGTCCAGTGACTGACTGCTATGCAAATAAGTAATAGAATCGACTTAATCTATCTATGAAGTAAGTTTAGAGTAGATTCTAAGATCAGACTTTCTTCCCATTTATCCTCCCAGCACTTTAGTGTCCTTGGCTCTCTGGTTTAGACTGCTTGGAAAGCGACAATGCTTCCACATATCTTCAGAAACAGATGGTAACATACGCTGATCACACCTACCAAGAGTATTTATATAAATGATCTTAAAGCCTAGGGGAAAAAAACCACAGGGAGAGTCTAGTTGATCCTAATGAAAATGCTGAGTGTGTGGACCTGTGGCTTCGCCTGTGTCACAGCATTAGTCCACCACTCAAAGCTTTATTTCTCTGTTTTGCAGTTTCACTTAAGATGAACCTCAGGACTGAGTTTTAGATGCAGTACCCATGTCATACTTTGTAAAAGGCCTTTTCTGGCAGAGCTGGGCAACTTCAGTATCAGCAAATACAAACTGGACAGTGTAGGCCATTTATCTCTCCTACATTAATTCTAGTTATCTAGATAGTTGGAAGAGACCCCATCAGCGTTTCCCTGATGGCTAAGGATAGTAAGAGTGTTGCTCATGTGATTACTAGCCCATTTCTATATATCTTTTGAAGAAAGATATCTTCAGATCCTTTCACATATTCACTGAATCCGATGAAAAATGGGTAATATGAAAATGAACTTGCAGACAGACAGCAGAAAACAATGAAGAGAGACTGTTAAAATGTGTACTAAGGGGGACTGGGACTAGAAAGGTGGCTCAGCAGTTAAGTCTGCACTTGAGACACCCAAGTTGGTTTCTTAGGACCCCAATTAACAAATTAGTGGCAATTGTAAAAGAAAAGTACCTCTACTCTAGTCCATGTTCAAAAATTAGGGATCAAAGAACACCAAAGGCGGGGGCTGGAGAGATGGCTCAGCGGTTAAGAGCACCGTCTGCTCTTCCAGAGGACCCGGGTTCGATTCCCAGCACCCACATGGCAGCTAACAACTGTCTGTAGTTCCAGTTCCAGGCAAAACACCTAGGCAAATAAATAAATAAATATTAAAAATAAAAAAAAAAAAGAACACCAAAGGCTTACTTTAGGATACCTGTGAAAAACAAAGATGGGTAATATTGTGCTTAATGGCCCAAGACTAGGTGGTTCACCCTTGAGTGTGCACCCTTACACTGTTTGTGGTAACGTAGTTAGTAAGGTGGGGATAAGGAGAGAAGAGGAAAATGGGGGCTGATTGCTGATATATTTGGAACCTTTTGAAGTTAAAAAAATTGGTAAAACTGAATGTGGTATCATTGTGACTAGAAAGTGTCATTGAATTTTATGCTTTAAATGGATAAACTGTATCTCAGGAAAATATTTGTGTGTGTGTGTGTGTACATGCTATATGGAGGCTGGAATTTAGATCCCTGTACATACTAGGCAACCTTTCTACAGGAAACTATGTTCCCAGTGCTGTATTTGTACTCATGAGCACACTATATATTTTTAAAGGAGTTTTTATAAGCCAGATACACCTGTTAAAATGACAAATAAAAAAGTTCTTGGAATTGGAATATAATACCTTTATTATAAATGAGTTTGGGTAAGCTTGGCATCTAAGGTACTGGACATTATTATGCATTACTGGACATTATTGCTACTTTTGTAATAGTGATGGAGAACTGAGATAAGCCTAAATATTCCACAGTAGGAGAGTGATATTAGATACTTCTAAAATGGAATACTACATAATGTTTTAATGTGTACTTAATGATGTTGACATATTTAAAGAAAGGAACCAGGATAGTTAATTATATGTGGTGCATAATTTTAATTATGTAATTTTTGGTAGTGCATTTGTATGGTTGAAGTTTTTAAAATAGCCTTAATTTTAATTTCAAAAATTGTGGAATTGCCTTCACAGATTGGAGAAATTTTAAGGACCCTTCATTTGTTTTATGCTTGCCTGTTGTTTCCAAATCAAACCTAACTTCTTTGGTGTTAAAATCTAAGGCCTGCCCTTCAGTGTTTCCTCTTTGTGCTAGTTATGGTGGAGCACATGGTGTCATGTTTCCCAGGGACAGGGAGCTGTGGCTGCTCTGCTGACCAGATCATCCTTGATGATTTATTTGAGTGGCTTTGAAATAGACTGAGTGATGTGCATTAATGTCTTCTGCAGGTTATCAATGCCGCATTGGCCTTGGCAGCAAAACCACAGAGTAAACTGGCCCAAGAGAACATGGATCTTTTTAAAGAGCAATGGGAAAAACAAGTCCGTGTTCTCACAGATGCTGTTGATGACATTACTTCAATTGATGACTTCTTGGCTGTCTCAGGTAATGAATTGATTCCCTAGTGTGGCATGTGTAATTATTGGCTAAGTCATAATCACAAACAAAACACCTTCAAATCTGGGCAAGTAAATTCTATCAATAACATACATGCTGGTTTCTAGTTTTCTGAAGTTCTGACTTGTGTTCCAAGCAGGGGGAGCTGGAAGTGGAGCTTTTTTCCTCATGGTGGGTCTGGTGTCTGTCCTTGAAGAATTGGTTACTGGTCTAGCCAAACCTTTCGATGCTGGTATAGACTGGGACCCTCTGGCTGTGACCCGTGTAGCATTTTACCTATTCCTCTTGATAGTTGAGTTTAGCTCTGTGTCCTAGTGTTGCTGGTCACTTATACTGAGCCCATGAAACTCAGGAAGGCTCTCAGCTAGTTCATATAGAGAATCCTCTTTGACTTGTTGGAAAGCTTCTGTCTCAGAAATGATCGTAGGTTAACTGACTACTTCCCCCAAGACTGTCTGTCTAATGCAGAGAGAAAACAGAGAGGAAATATTTAAGTGCCATTTAATTATGAACTTGGAAAAAATAAATCTGAGTAATTCACCTCACAAAAACAGTTGATTTCATTATAGAAACATAAACTGGTAATGACATAGTAAATTGCATTCATATATAACATGTCTGTCAAATGCAATTTAGTGTTTATCTCACAGAAATAAATTTCAATCCTATCCTCCTTAGAGCTGAGTAACACTAAATGAATTCTCTATTTAACAGGACCTCCATTGCCCCTGGCTGTGTCTTCTCTTTGGAAATGCCAGGCTTCCTGAGGCTAGTGGCTGTGGGCAGATTTAGTGACTTGGTTCCTTTAGAGCTGAAACTACCTGTCACCCCAGGGAACCACAGGCTGGAATGTGGAAGATGTGAGTGGCAATGGGGCTTGAAAGAGAAGCAGGACTTAAGTACATGCACAGCACAGTCCTCCAGCAGTGACCTATATAAGGTGACACTGTGTTCTGCATACCAATGTGCCCCTGTCTTTGTAGGAACTGGAGATGGTAGCTTTCTTTGGCTTACCTTGAGAACGTTGAGTGTAGGCTGTCTGTTAACTGCAGGAAGATAGGGTAAGCTGTGTTGCTGCAAGACTGCCAAACTACAGATGCTGCCACTTTAAAACAAAAAATCCATTTGTGAGCACATTGTTGCAGGTGCCAAAAATGCAGCAATGGCCTTTTTGGGAAATCTTGGCCTTCTGTTGTTTTTCCCAATGAAGTACGGAATTATTCTTTTTCATAGGTTTAGGGAGAAACATTCCACCTTCATAGCACATTTTTAAGCAAACAACAAATTTGAAAATCTAAATGCAAAGCCCCCTCTGGATAAATACTGCATTCCTACAGTTTTTTGAAATTAGGTTGGATATGCTTACCAGGCTTAGTCTCAAGGAATCTTCATTCTTACTTACAGTAAAGTAAATTATAATAGAATCAAAATGTCCCTTATACAACACTCTTCAAGCCAGACAACAAGAAAGGATGTGGGAGCATTTAGTGGAATCCAGTGAGGATTTTTAAAGGTTATTTAATATAAAACAGAAGACCAGGAAGGAGAAATAAAATTCTTTAGTTGAATCACTTTTGTCTTGTGAATGGGTTTAACTTTCTTAGAGGACTGATGAGGACCAAGCAGGTCCCTGGGTAGAGTCCTAGTATACTAAGTAGTTAATTTATAACACTCAGAGCACAGTGACAGACTTCCCTTCCTCCAAAACCCACCAGTAACCAATAGTCTAGGAAGGGCTTGAACCCTGTGAGACTTTCCTACATCCATGATTGACCCTTCACAGACTCAGTGCAGGCAACTGCTGCTGTGAGTTCATATTGTAAAAGCTGTTGTTACCAAAAGAGTTTTCTGACTTGTGCTTTCTTTCAGTTCCCTTTCCCAGGATGTTCCCCAAGCCTCAGATTGTATAAATGTCCTGTTTAGGGTCGAGCGCTCAACCATCCCTTCCTTATTCTCAGTACCTTGAATAACCAAGTGTTTTTGCATTCACTACTGTTCATTGCAAAGAAAAGGTCTCTGGGGTTGAGTAGTGCTTACCTATGTAATATAAACACAGATGAGGGAGTTGAGAAGGCTGTGTGACCCCAGTTTAACTGAACAACAGTAGCGGGTTCACCTTGAGGGCCCAGACCGACCTAGCCCTGGGCCATGACTGGGCTTCCATTGCCATTTCTCCTTTTTATTCAGTCTAAGAGCCCAGACCTTAGAATGGTGCTACCCACAGTTGAAATGAGTCTCCGTACCTCAGTTGGCCTGATCTAAGTGATTACTCATAGGTGTGCCCATAGCATAGGCTTGTCTGCTTGATGAGTCTGGAACCTGTCAAGTTGACAGTCAGTATTGGCCATCATTAAAATGGCTATTCCCTGCTTTGTCTGGTTTGATACAAAAGGATTTTTGTGCCCTTTTTCTCTTACAGTAAAATAAGCAAAACTATAGGTGAGAATTTCTCCTTAGAGGAAGGAAGCAGTACAAGTGTAGCTGAGTTACTAGAGAGAATATTAGTGTTTTTTTTTTTTGTTTTTTTTTTTTGTTGCTGATGTGATCAGTACCAGGATAGAAGCAACCTAGGAAAGAAAGGGTTCAGAGTTCAGGGTTGTGGTCTGTTATGAAAGTCCTAGCAGCTGCAAGTTGAGGTAGCTAGCTACTCTGTATCTGTAGTCAGGAAGTGTGGGGAGTACTCAGCCCCCTCCCTCCCTCCTTCTCTTGTTTACTTGTTTGTTTTAAGGCAGGGTTCCTCCTTGTCTTAAAACTATGGAACTAGCTCTGTAGTCCAGGCTGGCCTTAAACTCACAGAGGTTAGCCTGATCCTGCCTCTAAAGCGCTGGGATTAAAGGCGTGTACCATCTCCTTTCTTTTCCTTTCTGTACAGTCCAGGATCCCAACCCAGGGAATGGTGCTATTTACAGTAGATAAAACTTGTCACCTCAGTTAACCTAATCTAGGCAATCCCTCACAGGCATGCCCAGATGCACATCTCCCTTGTTATTGTAGATTTCATCACACTTCCTGAGATTAGCAGTCACATGATCAACTTCTTTCTAAAGAGTGGTTGCAACCAAAGATGGGGAAAAAGTCAGGATGAATTTATTAAAGTTGAGGCTTATTTTTGAAAACATGTATCTAAATAATGGTTTCTGTATAGTCAGAGTCATCACTGAGTCTGAGGTATTAACCACATCCTAAGAGTTAACCATCCTAAAACAGAGATGAGAATGAAACAAAATAAGATGAAAAATACTGGCTGTAGTTTTCTTAGCCGAATCCTTTCTTTTTTTTTTTTTTGACGTTCTTATCTTTGTAATACAAGAAGTATGTTCTACATTGATCCTGAGTTGGCTTCAGAAAAGGCAGTTTCAACACTGAGGCCTTAAATGATGGACAGGCTTGGTATACTTTTGCTTAGTTGGCATTATTATACACCTTTCTCTTTCTCTCATTTTTGGAGAGAGGGTATCTTTGTGTAGTCCTGGCTGTTTTAGAACTTGTTCTGCAGGCTGGCCTCAAACTCACAGAGACCCTCCTATCTTTGCCTCCCAAATTCTGGGATTAAAGGTGCACACCACCACCTCCTCAATCATTTTCCCTTTCATACTGGGAATTCTTATTGTTTCTTAGCTTTCCTTGGAAAGACTTTTGAAACCAACTAATTTAAAAAATTTTTTTCACATCATTAATTATTGCTTTTTCCTTTTCTCCTCACCCTCACTGTGTTAGGGACAGGATCCAGAGCTGTGCACATGATAGGCCAGGATTTTCCTTTTCTCCTCACCCTCACTGTGTTAGGGACAGGATCCAGAGCTGTGCACATGATAGGCCAGGATTTTCCTTTTCTCCTCACCCTCACTGTGTTAGGGACAGGATCCAGAGCTGTGCACATGATA